>CAUYQG010293387.1:0-25562 GCA_963574415.1 Tarsius wallacei | reverse complement strand
CCAGCGGCCATACGCACACCTCTGTCCTGCTCACACAGTGTTTTGATCAAAGTATCTGGATAGTTACTGGATTGTTCAAGGTGAGAGAGAGTCCGGAGCACCAGGGTCTTGGGCTGATTCTAAGAGCCCTCAGCTTCCAGTCCGCCCTCCCTCCCCTAATCCCTCCAGCGGGATCAGGGAGGAGGTTCGGGACCTGCTGCCCCGGGCTTGCCCCCACCCTGGCCTCACGCATGGGCGCCTGTCTCAGCCCTCTCCCAGGACGCTGCAGGTGTGGCTGGGCCAGCGCTAATTAGTGGGCCGCGCGGAAGCCCCGCTGAGCCTTTGACAGGGAAGGCCGTAGGGAGGTGGGGGCGGGGAGGCGCTCCACCAGCCGGCAGTCCAAAGTGCAACCCAAAGTGTCAGCTAGGACAATGGAGAGGGGGTGGGCCGAGCAGCTGGAGGGAGTGTCTGCAAAGTCTCTGGAAGGCCCATTGAAGGAGTGCCCCTCAGGTCTTCTGATCCAGCCCTCTGCCTGCAGCACTGCACCCCCTTCCTTCTTCAGGGTCAAGGGGTACATCGTACGGTTGGATAATGGCCATAATTTCTGAGTGCTGCAGGATACTGTCCTGAGTCGTGCTGTGCCCTAGGGAAACCAGCCCACTTTCTGGGCCTCAGTTTGCCACTCCACGCGAGGGACGCCCAGTCAAGGACACCTTTGATGCTCCACCACCACCACCGAGGAAGCACTGGTTTGGCTGTGTGCAGACCAGAGGGACACCAAGAAAAGATCTGGTCTGGTCTGGCAGGGGAGGGACACGATCCCTCTAGAGTGCCAGTCTGTAGCGCTGTGGGACTTTAGAAGGAAAGGACCTGGTGGGTGCAGTAGTTAGTCAAAGGCAAGGGCTTGAAGGCTGTGGACAGTCCAGCACCAAACAGGAACGGCCACATAAGAAGGCGACCTGCAATGAAGGGTCCAGGCTGTGCAGCAACGTAGTGGAAGCCCACCTAGAGCCGGGCACGGAGGCTGCGAAAAGCCTGGAAAGGCAGCATACGGATAAGGCTGGTGCACTAAGATGGGGACATCAGACCTCACGCTGATCAGTGGCCTGGACTGGGGAGGCGTCTCCCTCCCAGTCTGACTCCCAGAGGGCCTTCGACGAGCACTTTGCAGCCGCCCCTAGGCTCCCTGCAGCCCAGCCCCTCCTCCTTAGGCCAGGGCTGTGTGGATCCTCTAATCTTCTGTCTCCCATCACCACTCTGCTCCCCCGCCCCAGGTAGAGCCGCTGGGTGTCAGGGTTAATGGGGATTTCACGTGACAGGGGCTGTGAAGTGGGGAGAGCTGGCTGCGAACGGAGGGAGAAAGTCGACAGACTTGTCTCCGGAGGCGGTGGAATTGGAAGTGATTCCCTGGGCCTTTCTGGCCCTGGCCCTGCCCTTCCCATGCCCCCACCTCCCTACCTGGCCCACCCACCCTGCATCTTTTCACCCCGAGTTCACCGGTTCCATCCCATTCTCGGCCCTGTTGGCCGGCGGGTATTTTCTCTGTGGGGCCAGCAAGATGCCAGCCCTTCCTGGGGCTTATAAAAATTAGGGTCTCTTTGACTTGATAGTCACAGTATATTTAAGTGAAATGGGGGGAAAAAAATTAGGGTCTCTCCCCACCCGCCTCTCACTCACCTTGAACAATCCAGTAACTATCCAGATACTTTGATCAAAACACTGTGTGAGCAGGACAGAGGTGTGCGTATGGCCGCTGGAGAATTTTATTCTTGGTGAGGAGTGTGATGCCGCCGCCTCTGGTGCCTGCCCTCCCTTGTTGGGGGTCTTCCTATGCCTCAGCCCCGGGCACCCCCTTTCTCCTCTCTCCACTCCTGTCTTCATGGGGGTATGGCTGGAGCGAAAGCTGCAACCCCTCGGGAAGGGCAACGGGACCTTCTTTAGTCTGGGGACTGGAAAGGTAGAGGGAGCGCACATTGGCTCAAGCAGGAAAACCTTTCATAATTCATCCAGCAAATATTTCTCGAGTGTCTCCCAAATCCCCTGCACTATCCTAGGAGGCGGGCTATCGCAGCAAACACGACACACCATGTTCTGCCCTCACGTGGTTGACGAGTCTTCCTGCGCCCCCACCTTGTTGTTCCCCAAAGGCACCGAGCATGAGTTCTTTCTCATCCCTGCCAGTGGTGCCCTTTCCCCACTCCCTAGGGCCGATAGCTCCGCTTGCCCGGAAGTCTCAGCTTGAATGGGCCTTCCCACAGAGTGCTTCCTCCCACGAGCACTCAGTGTGGTCCTCCATCCTACTCACCTATCCTGGTCTTTCCCCGAGTGCCCCACTGCAGTTTGCGATGGTGTTGCTTTGCTCTCTTCCACACGGACTGTGGACTCCATACTGTGTTTGCCCCTTTCGTCTGCCCCTCGTCCACGGAAGGCAGCCAATAGATGGGTCTGAAGAAAGGAAGGAAGGAGGGAAGAAGGGATGCAGATCATGGAGGAAGGGGGAGTGAGGGAGACCTTGGCCTGAGTCTGGAGGACCTTCCTTCGGCATCTGAAGGTCTGAAGGGAGAGGAGTGCCAAGAGAGAGGAGTGCCAGTCTTCAAAGGAGGCCGATGCTGGTGGCTCAGCCTGTAATCCCGCGCTTTGGGAGGCTGAGGTGAGTGGATTGCCTGAGCCCGCGGGTTCGAGACACGCCTGGGCTACTTGGCGAGACCTCATCTCTACAAAAAATAAAAAATTAGCCGGACGTGGTAGCGCGCGCCTGTAAGTCCAGCTACTCGGAAGGCTGAGGCGGAAGGATCGCCGGAGCCCAGCGACGGAGTGAGACTCCAACTCAAAAAAAAAGGAGGCCGAGGAGTAGCCCCCAGGGGTGGGGCAAGCAGGAGGGCTGAGGCTTCCCAGAGCTTCCAGAGGGGAGAGTACCCAACCTCTCCCGGGATGTGCATTCCCTGGTCCCGTCAGTTCCTTCCCATATTTCCTGCATCAGAGCCAACGTGTGCTCCCTCTACCTTTCTGGTCCTTTTTATCAAGAGGCCAGTGGTGGCCTTGGGGAAGGCAGGCCACCAAAGCCAGAGTGGAGAGGGCCCAGGAGAGGGGGAAGGTGAGGAGGGAAGCCAGCAATGGGAGACCGTGCTTGTGAGAGGTGGGCTACGAGTGGAAGAGAGAAATGGGGCCGGACCCGGAGAAGGACTGGGACTAGGGAGTGGTTTTAGGGTGGAGGACACCAGAGCTTCTTGGTGGAAGACCCCAGAGAGCATGGGAGGCTCTGGCCTTGACTGCAGAGAGGAGTCATCCCTAGGGCCGAGTTGCTGGTGCAGGGAGGAGGGAGGAAGAAGAGTGGCCCAGGTGAAGCATCTGGAGGAAGGCTTGAGGGCAGGGAGTTGAAAGAGCTCCCTGCTCTGGTGAAGCCCAAGCAGCACATGTCCTCCACGTTCCCCTGGAGCCCTGAGTTTCTCAAACAACCCTTCCCTTGGAAGATCCTTGCCCAGTTGGCCTTCCCGATCTAAAACACAGTGAGATGAGCTCGGATGCCCCACAACAAAAAGGGTTTGACCGCAGACACCCAGACTGGGGAATGGAGGGGCTTTGGCTTCCTTTTGGCATGGGGTGACTCAGGACCAGGCCTGCCCAGAAGCAGGAAGGTGAGCGAACTGAGCCAGGTGGTCTCATGAGACGCACAAGGCCAGGTCCCAGCCCTGGCTCTGCCACAAACATGCTGTGTGACCCTGGGCAAGGCTTCTCACCCTTCTGTACTCTCCCCTCTGAGGTCCTGCCGGCCTGTGGTGGCCCAGCCACCTCACGGACACCCTGCCCCTCTTGCCTTGCCAGTGCCTTGTCTCAGGTGGCTCATGGGTCCCTCACAAGAACCCCAGGGAAGGGCTGTGATGTCGCAGGGCCGAGGGCAAAGAACCCTCGGCAGCCCTTATCAGCACCAGAACTAGGCATCCGGGCTGCCAGCCATGGCTTCTTCTGGAGTTAGGAAGCATTTCTTGATATCTAACCTAATCTCCCTTGGAAGCTCATTTCCCACGTGCAGGTCTCTCCAGCCATAGGTCTGCAAACATTCCACTTCTTCCTCCTTCCTTTTTGCTCCCTCCTGTCCCCCACCCCCCACCCCGCTGAGCACCCAGTGAGCCTGAGGAGCCTGGAGGCTCCTTGACACTCCTTGACTGGGCCCCGCCAGGGCCATGGGGTGAGAGCAGGAGCCCTGTTTGGTCTTTCTCCCCAGCGCCTGCACCCCCCTCCACACACAGTGCTCAGTCAGTGTGGGGTGAGTGGAGGGAAATGTGGTCCTGGTGAGGGGCAGAGGAGGGCACTTCTCGGCCACAGCTGGGGGCCAGAAGCTTTTGGAAAATGCCCTGAGTCAGGGCGGAGGGAGTGGGTGAAGCGGGGGTTGGGGCCAGAGGGGAAGCAGCGTCCAGGGTGAGAAAGGCCTCTGTGGGGCGGAGGAGAACTCTGAGGAGGCCTCTGCCCTCTGCCTGGCCCTCCCCCAGCCTCCTGCAGGTGTCCGAGCAGCGGGGGCCCTGCGGGCAGGGGCATGACCCTTACAGCAATGGTGGCTGGCCCTGTCACAGCTAATGACCCTGATGGCCCAGGCTGGGAGGAGGTGGGGGGTGTGGAGAGGGAGGGAAGGCCGAGGATGCCTCTGTGTGTGTGGAGGGGGTGTCTGGGGGTGAGACCCTCACTTATCCCCTGCTCCTCCCCCAGCCTACAGGACCGTGTGCGGCGTCAACGGGCCCCTGGTGGTACTGGACCAGGTCAAGGTAAGATTCTTCTGCTGCTTCCCTGGCATGAAGGCCAAATCCCAGCACCCCCACGCCCGCAACTTCCCCTGCAAGATTTCTTCTAAATTATCTGTTTCCCAGATGGCCCCTGGGGACCCACATTCCCACATTCTCACATTCTCCTTCCCTCACTGCCTCCCCAGCTACCCAACATCTCCCCTTCCTGCCTTTTCCCTGGACCCATAAAAACCCCATGGAGACCTGGCTCTGGGCCTTGGGAACCTGCTTCTACCCCTAATGAGCTGTTCTGCCTCTGTTTCTCCATCAGAAGAATGGTTGTGCCTAACTTCCTCAAAGGCCAGACTTTCCCCACCTGCGACTCTCAAGGGGTCCTCTTTAAAGCAGAAGAGGGATCAGCGCCATGGCTCATACCTGTAGGCCCAAAGCTTTGGGAGGCTAAGGCTGGAGGATTCCTTGAGGCTAGGAGTTTGAAACTAGCCTGGGCAACATAGTGAGACCCCATTTCTACAAAAAATAAAAAAATTAGCTGAGTGTGGTGATGCGCACCTGTAGTCCCAGCTACTCAGGAGGCTGAGATGGGAGAATCGCTTGAGCCCAGGAATTTGAGGTTGTGGTGAGTTATGATCATGTCACTGTACTCCGGCCTGGGTGATAGAACAAGACCCTGTCTCCAAAAACAATAAAATAAGCAATAAATAAAAATAGATGCCAAAAAATTTTTAAATAAAAGGAAGGAGGAGGATGTTGCAAGTTTATGCCCCTGACATTTCCAGGGATCTTGAGAGTTTCAAAAGGCCTTTGGAATAGTTCGGCCTCAGAACCAGCAACATAGGTGGCCGGGAAAGCAAGCCCCACAGAAGGAGAATGGGATGTGGGCTATTTTGTATCCCCTGGAGGAACTGCGGGAAGTGGCAGACAGTGACAGTATATAAGGAGCCCTGCAAAGGTGGAAGATCACTCTGTCACCCTCCCTCCACCAGCCGAGTCAAACCCCCAGCCTCCCCGCCCTCTGCCCTCCAGCTGAGCAAACTGGAAACCTGAGGGCCACCCCCGACACCAACCAGGGTCCAGTCCCCTAGCTCCCCGTGTTCTCTTTCCAACCTGCTTACCTGATCCCTTCAGCCCTGACTTCAAGTTCAAGCAGGACTCCCCAGTGCCCTTGCCTTCCAGGCCTCTTCTACAAGGCCAGCTGCACACCACTCTCCCTTCCTTGTTCAGAAAACCAGTCTCTGTGCGGAGCTGCCACTTAGTATCTCTGGGCCTTTGCCAGTGCTTTTTAAAAAATATGATCAGTAATAGATGTTTATTAACGAATTAACTGAGAAGTTCTTATTGGCAGCTTAATAACTGCCTTGATTTTGTTTGTTTTTTTGTTTATAGGCAAGGGCTCGCTCTGAAACCCAGGCTGGAGTGTAATGGTAGTCATAGCTCACTGCAGCCTCAAACTCCTGGGCTCAAACAATCCTCCCGTCTTAGCCTCTTGAGTAATTAAGACTACAGGTGTGCACCATCATGACTGATTAATTTTTAAAACATTTTTTGTAGAGTTGGGGATGCCAATATGTGGCCCAGGCTGGCCTCAAGCAATCCTCCCACCTCAGCCTTCCAAAGTGCTGAGATTACAGGCATGAGCCACTGCACCCTATCTAACAACTACCATAATTTTAGAGTAGCGATGAGCGCAAATAATATTTCAAGCTACTTGCAACAACTGTAATATGATATAAAAATATCTGTGACTTCTGTCAGTGATACAGTCACAGGAACTGCAGCATTGCTGATTCTGCTGCGGTTTGTTTACTTATATGCTGAATTGAAGGAAATATTAAATTTCTGGAAGGTTAATGAATGCAAAAATGTAACTGTCAGCTATTGCCTTGCTAAGCATGTGCTCTTTGAGCTATGGCTGCCATGTTTTCTTAGCTTTGCCCTCACCTACCCTGGGGAGTTGAATCTCCTCTTTGTCTTAATTTACTGTCTAAATAAACTATTTTTTCCAATCTAAAAAAAAATTTAACTGTCCCATCCAAGACCACAGAACCTTTGGATTCTCTCCGTGACCTCTCTCACAATTAGCTGTAGGAAAGCACAGAGCATATGGGAAGGGAATGACAAGGGTTTGGAGCTTGTGTCTGTGATGATAATTTTTTAATTGACATATAACAATTGTACCTATTCATAACAGTGTTTTGACATATATAATGTATAGTGATAAGATCAGGGTAATTAGCATATCCATTATCTCAAACATTCACCATTTCTTTATGGTGGGAACACTCCATATTCTCCTTCTATTTGAAACTATAGAATACATTACTGGGTTTCTTTTGGGTTTCTTTTTTTTGAGTTGGAGTCCCACTTGATCGTCCAGACTGGAGAGCAGTGGCACGCTCACAGCCACTGCAGCCTCGACCTACTGGGCTCAAGCGATCCTTCCGCCTCAGCCTTCCAAGTAGCCGGAATTACAGGAGCCCGCCGCCACGCCCGGCTAATTCTGTGACTATTTGAAGAGACGAGGTTTTGTCAAGTTGCCCAGGCGGGTCTCGAACTCATGGGCTCAGGCAGCTCTCTCGCCTCAGCTTCCCAAAGTGCTGAGATTACAGGTGTGAGCCACCATGCCCAACCAGAATATATTATTGTTAACTGTCGTCATCCCTCAGTGCGATGGAGCAGTGGAACCGATTCCTTCCATCTAGCTGTAGTTCTGTGCGTGTACATTCCCCTCTGTTTCCTGGACTATCCTTGCTCTTTTCCCTCCCTCCGACCCATCCCCAGAGCTCACTGACAGGCCACCTTCTCCTGGATGCCCGTCCTCTATTCTACTTTTTAGTCTTGTTGGCAGTTGCCATTGAGGCATCTGGTTAACATCTGGCCATGTATCTCCTCCCTGTCCCCTCCCACAAAATCCCTCATGCCTTCCTATTGGCCATGGACTGCGTTTTGTTCATCCTTAACTCCAGAAGCCCGACATAGCACTTTGACTGAACACCCAGGCTATCATAGGTGCTCAGTATATGTTTGTTCAGAGTAAGAGGGAGTAAATTAATGAGATGATTGAATGAATATATGAATGTTCGCATGACTAGATAGGGACCTCTCAAACTCTGTTAAAGAAATCAGACCCGCTCATTGCTAAAAGACAGATTGCAAGTTCACAAGGACATTACTGCTTGACCCTCTAGTGTAAGGGACGCCCTGGGAGGAAGTGTGGTTGGACAGTTAAGTGTGGTACACTGAGGGCCTGAGTTTTCATCCCAGCTCCATCCCACTCTTTTCTACTAGCTACATGTCAGTCCTAGGCCAACAACCTCAGCTCCACCCCAGAACTTGATAGAAATACGAATTCTTGGGCTCCACCTCACACTGACAGGAATCAGAAGCTGTAGGATGGGGCCCAGAAATCTGTTCTCCCAAGCCCTTCCAGGTGATCTGATGCTCCCTGAAGTCTGAGAGGCATCTATCTCAGATTGTAAAGCCCAGGTCCTCATCCATTAAATGATAATAGGGTTGTTGTGAGGGTAAAATCAGACACCTGTATTCTTCTTCTTCCTTGAGTACAGCCAGCATTAGTTCTACCTGGAATGCAGAAATGCCAAACGCCTGATGAACCAATGGGAGCCATCTCCTGCCCCCACTCCCAGCCCACCACACTCTCTACCAGGCCTGTCATTCCAGAGGGGACCCACTGTGGCATGGAGAGTTAGTACCTAGCCGGCGTTTATCTTCTCAGCTGCTAAGGGGGGCTGGACTAGGAAACCAGAGCTGGATGCTCAGACCTGTGGTTCAGTGGTTCTTGGATGCAGCTGAAACTCTGGCAGAGCAAAACAGTAGGATGGTGAAAGCATCCAGAAAACTCTGGGCTCGCAGAAGAAGGAAAGGAATCGGTGGTTTATGGTCTCCTTCGTCCGGAAGGAGAGGCACCTCAGTGCACCCCCCTCACCGCCCCTCACACGGGTCCCTCTTCCGGAGTTGCTTGGGCAAAATGCCACCATTCTGCTTCTACAGCGCCACCTTCTGTCCACATTGAGCCACACAGGCGATTCCTCTTCCTGCTTCCATCCTTCTCGAGTGGAAAAACGTTCTGGGGAAAGTTTTTGTGTAAATCAGAAGTTCTTATATTCAAGGATGATAAGGCCCTTGAAATTGTATGCAAACCTTGGAATGAATGTATGCATGTGTCTGCGTATTTTTCTAGGGGGAGTTTCGATAGTTTCATCTGATTTTTCCAGGGTTTGAAACCCGGAAAAGGCTAAATATCTGATTTGCAGAAGTTGAACAAGCATCGGAATCCCTGAGAGAGCTTAACATGGGGGTTGCTGGGCCCCAACCCGAGTTCCAGTTCAGCATGTCTGGAACTGGGACGGGTGGGGGGGGGGGGGGCACACAAGAATTTGCATTTCTAATAATGCCCCAGGTGACGCTGATGCTATGATCTGGGCACCACACTTTGAGAACCGCAACTCTGGAGACTCTTCCAACTTCTATGTTCTGTGTTTCAGATCGGTCCTTATCTGAGAGTTGGAGTGAGCACTCACTTTACCCCAAATATCTGGGGCTCGTTTAAAAGAATATGCGCCCTCCCTCACCCGCCTAAGCCCACTTTAAAACGATCGCTTCTTGTCATCCTAGTGCCTGATTTCTTTGAGGCCCACTCTGGCCTGGGCTCAATTTTTCCTCTAAGGCTGAAAGAGCCCACCGCTCCCTCCAGCGAGGTGACGGGCCAAGAGGCAGGGCCGCTTCGGGAGGAGACGCGGAGAGCGAGGAAGGAGCGGGGACGCGCACGGAACTGCTTTCCCAGGCCTCGCTGTCCTTGCTCGTGGGCTCCCTCTTGTGGTTGAGAGTCCGAGACGCCTGGACGTCCGCGGCTCCTCCCACCTTAGAGTATTCCTTTGGGGCGGGCCTCTTGGGGGGGCCCCCACCCCTCAAGACCAGAGCGGATGGTGTGGGAAAGAACAGGGTCACTTTCCTGGCATCTTCTTCACGGGACAAGGAGGGGCCCAAGCCAGAGCTTCCTTCAGCGACGGTCAGAGCCGAAAACCCTCCAGGTTCAGGGTCCACCCCAGCAGGGGCGTCCTGAGGGCGTGGCTCCTGCCTTGGCCACACCTTGCTGAAGAATTGGGCCATCTGGCCATCCCCGTCCCCGTCCCCGCAAGCTCTTAAGGCCACTAGTTTGTGGACAGCAGGGACGATAATGATAGCGATGATGTGATGACCACCTGCGCTGTGCTGGAACATGTCCCCAAGTTTTATTAGATATTAATTGCAAAAATAATATATGCTCCTTGAAACAGGGAAACAAAGCAAAGACACACAGAGTTAACTCTCTGCCCCGAACCGCTTTGTTTCCAGCCCTCTGAGATAACCGATGGAAAGATCCTGGTCTATATGCTCAGACACGGCCCAGTTGCTAGATACCAAGGATTCCGCGTGGCAGTTGGTGCACGTTTTACTCATTCTTTCGGATGGCGGGCATAACAGGCTAGAGGATAGTTGTGCTGTGACTTATTCAATTGTCTCATTATTGATAGGCATTCAATATGACTCCAGCAATATAGATCCTTTTATACTGATGCTTTTATTGCTGTGGGGTAGATTCCCAAAAATGTAATTGCTGGTTCAGAGTCTTGTTATTTTTAAGTAAATATTGACAATTTGGGGCAAGATTGCTTGCCCAGAAGGGTGGCAGTAATTCACATTCCCACCAACCACATATAGAAGGACCCACTTCCTAACATCCTTGCTGGCCCTGAATATATTCTCTCTGTAATTTTACCTATCTAGTAGGTGAAAACTAGCACTGTCTTGCCTTTATTTACATTTCCCTGAATACTAGGGAAGTTGAGTATCTGTCCACGTGATCACCATTCAGATTTCACTTCCTCCTCGGTAAAAACTTCCTACACATCGACTTGTGCATATTGAGTTGTGGGAGCTCTTAATTGGTCACAGTCTATCTTTTGCCTCTTTGTTTTTTGTTTTGTTTTGGTTTTTTTGAGTCGGAGTCTCAGCTGCCCAGGCTGGAGTGCAGTAGCACACTCCCGGCCACCGCAGCCTCAACCTGCTGGGCTCAAGTGATCCTTCCACCTCAGCCTTCCAAGTAGCTGGAACTACAAGCATGCGACACCACTCCTGGTTAACTTTTTGATTTATTGAGATGAGGTCTCGCCAAGTTGCCTAGGCTGGTCTTGAACCCTTGGACTCAGGCAATCTTCTCACCTCCGCCTCCCAAAGTGCTAGGATCACAGGTGTGAGCCACCATGCCCGGCCTAAAAGGATTTGTATTTTTATGCTTGTATATCATTTTGTCTTGGAAGACAATATTGTTTTGTACTTGTTCAGGGCTTGTTTTATGCTTAATAAGATTGTATTCTTTTCTTGTACCTTCCTTGTTATATTTATTTCTAGCTATTTTATGGGTTTTTGGCTCTATTGTGGATAGGATAGTTTTTTCTTCTAACTGATTACTGCTAAAAAAGAAAAAAGGAGATTGATTTTTATATATTTATCTTGTATACAGTCACATTCTTATTCATCTTAAAAGCTTTTTGTTTTTTAACCAAAACCTTGGGTTTCTTTTTTCACCAGCATGCTTTCATTTTACTTTTTATTCTGAAACAATTTCAGTTTTAGAAAAATAGTACAAGGAACTATACACACATATATATCCAGTTGTTAACATTTGATCGCATTTGTTCTATCATTTGATCTCTCTGCATATGAACGTGTGAGCATGTTATTTTTCCTGCATCCCGTGAGGGTAAGTTGTGTCCAGTACTCCAGTGTGTATTTCCTAAGAATTAAGATATTCCTTTATAAAACCACAGCAGAATTATTCACTTCAGAAATGTATGTTGACATAACACTTTTAATCCAATTGTGCAGCTGGCCTCAGGAGATCTTTCCTCGCTAGTATAGGATCCAGCCTAGGGCCAGGGAGTACGTTCAATCATCATGTCTATTTAGTTTCCTAGAACTTGGAACATTTCTACAACCTTTTTTTTTGACATTTTTGAAGAATATAGTCACTTCCCACCACCACCTTTAAAAAACAATAGCATGCCAGGCGCGGAGGCTCACGCCTGTAATCCCAGCACTTTGGGTTTGAGGCAAGAGGATTGCCTGAGCCCAGGGGTTCAAGACCAACCTGGGCAGCTTGGTGAGCCCTCATCTGTACAAAAATCACAAAATTAACCAGGTGTGGTAGTGCATGTCTGTAGTGCCAGCTGCTTGGAAGGCTGAGTCAGAAGGATCACCTGAGCCCAACATGTCAAGGCTGTGGTGGCTGTGAGCATGTCACTGCACTCCAGCCTGGGCAACAGAGTGAGACTCCAATTCAAAAAAACCCAACACATTCTCTGTTTATGTTTAATTTTCTCTGTTTTTATTCTTACTGTATAAACTAAAACTTCCAAAACAATATTAAGTGTCAATTGTGATATAAGTATCTCTGTTACTGATTCTTAAGGAAACTCAAATGGCTTTAGCATTTCACCATTTACAAGGATGTTGATGTTCATTTTGGTTGAGTTTTAGGTACAAGTAGTCATCTTTGATTCCTGTTTTACATAGAATTATATTAGAAATAGCCGCTGAGGTCAGATGACCTGTTAGATGTCTGGCCCTGTATAACTTGACTCTGTATGTTGCCATTGTGTATTACTGCAATGCTATTCCTGCTATGCAGTGTTTGTGAGATGCTCTTTGAAGATGGTACTCTTTTATTTCGTTCATTTTCAATAAAAGTGCGTTACCACCCCCCCCCAAAAGAAATAGTTGCTAAATTTTATCAAAAACCTTTTGGCTTCTAATGACATAATTCTGTGGGATTCTTCCTTTAATTTATTTTGACAAACTCCCAATTATTAGGTATTTGGGTGTCAAATGTTAACAAATTCTCTAACTTTGATTGCTCTCGCTTTACATTCTTGGAATCAATCCTACTTGGTCATACATATTTATTTAATACACTGCTTGATTAGACTATTCATTTATTTCTGCCTCTATATTAATAAAATAAACTGGTCTGCAGTTTTTCTTTGGGTACTATCTTTAATGGTTTCAGGAATTAGGGGGCTTTGCATTTGCTAGTTTTGTTTCTTCTAATTGCTATCCATTTTATTTCTCTGTTCTTAAGAGTCTGGCCGGTTTCTGCTGCAATGCTGAAGAATGATGACAGCGAGCATTCTTGTTTTGCCTCTAACTTTAAAGGGAAAACTGCATGCATCATAATGAATATGATCTGTGTTACTGAATATACTACTTTCTGCAGGTGTTTTTGAGAATACTCTTTTGGGAGTTCAGAAATTTCCATTTCATTCCATTTTCAAAGAATAGTTTTGTTCTTAGTGCTTTGTTTTAATCATGAATAGTTTTTTCTAACTTTTTCTGAAAACTTTGAGATGTTTATAAATTTTGATCTTAAAATCCATTAATAAAGTGAATTACATTAATAGATTTTCTAATATTAGACTGACTTTACATTTCTGAAATAGTCCCAACTTGGTCTTTTTTTTTTTTTTTTTTTGAGTTGGAGTCTCACTCTGTTGCCCAGACTGGAGTGCAGTGGTCGCTCCCGGCCACCGCAGCCTCGACCTGCTGGGCTCCGGCGATCCTTCTGCCTCAGCCTTCCAAGTAGCTGGAACTACAGGCGTGCACTACCACGCCCGGTTAATTTTTTTGATTTATTGTAGAGATGAGGTCTCACCAAGTTGCCCAGGCGGGTCTCGAACCCGTGGGCTCGGGCAATTCATTCACCTTGGCCTCCCAAAGCACGGGATTACAGGCTGAGCCACCGAGCCTGGCCCCAATTTGGTCCTTTTAAACTTTCTATTTGTGTGTGTGAGTTATCTTCATTTTTCTTTATTATTTTGGTTTGTAACTTTTTTTTTTTTTACATATTGCTGGATTGGATTTGTTAATATTTTGTTAGGATTTGTACATCCATATTCATGAGTCAGATTGGTTAGAAGTTTTCCATAATTATTTTATCTTGACATCAAGGTTGTGCTCGCCTGATAAAATAAGGTAAATACCATAACTTTTCTTCCAGGTTTTGGAAGAAATTATTTGTTCCCTGATTTTTATAGAACTCACTGGTAAAACTATTTGGAACTGGTGTTTTCTTTCTTTTTACCATTTTTGTTTTTATAAGCTATGAAACTGGTATTATGTTCATGGGAAGACTTTAAACTATTCAATATCTTAAAGATTATAGGATTATTCTGGCTTTCAAATTCATTTTTAATTGGTTTTGGTTTGAGTTGTATTTACTCATTTCATCTAAATTCTCAAATATGTTGCATAAAGCTGTCCATAATTCCTTTTATTATCTTTTTAAAATTATCAATCTATTGCAACTTTTTTATTTCAACAATTATTTTTTCATGCCTTTTATTTTCTCTTAATCTATGCTGCCTGCAACTTGTCTATTTTACTAGGCTTTTCAAAGAACCAATTTGTTATTGTTGATCCTATTTTGCGTTTGTTATCTGTTTTAGTAATTTATGTCCTCATATTTCTTCTATGTTGTTTGGGTTTTAATGCTTTCTTTCTGACATCTCTAGTTATATGCTTTTCAACTGCTTCAGCCCTTTTTCTTTTCTAATATAAGCATTGAAAGCGTTAAATGCATCATGTATATGTTGATATATAGCTTTTGCATACAGTTGTCTAGCATTTGCATAGGGCTAAATGTTTTCTAATTCTGATTATAATTTTTTCTATATTTAGAATGCTTTTATTTCCAAATGTAAGAAGTTTTTCTTGATTTCTAACTTACTTTGATTACGGTCAGAGAGCATGATACAGTTTTATGTCTTCTATAGATCATGGTATGAAGTGATGACATCTTCATTCTTTTCTAGATAATCTGTCATTTCAGTTTTGATTGTCTCTAATGTCCAAGAAGTAAGTAAGAGGAGTACTTTAATTTCCAAGAATATTAGGAATTTGGCAGGAGAGTGCTGTCTTTTTTGCCGCTGATTTTGTTGGATTGAGATTTTGACTTACATGGCAGGGTGTAGTGGTTCATGCTGTAACCCCTGCACTTTGGGAGGCCGAGGCGGGAGGACTGCTTGAGCCCAGGACTTCAACACCAGCCTGGGCAACATAGTGAGGCCTCACCTCTACAAAAAATAAAAAAAATTATTTTTATTTATTTAAAAATGGTGACTCATTGGTGACGCATGCCTGTAGTCTCAGCAACTTTGGAGTTTGAGACAGAAAGATTGCCTGAACCCAGAAGGTCGAGGCTGTGGTGAGCAGTGATTGTGCCACTGCACTCCAGCCTCAGTGACAAAGTGAGGCCTCGAGGGCACCTGGGGAGTGTGATGGGTTTACTCTGGAACCTCCTCTGGGAAGAAGGTGCAAGTACAGGACTTCGCTCTCTTGGTGTGAGGCAGGCTGAGGACCAGTGTTGGTGTGGAAGGTGTACTCTTCCAGCCCGGCTTCCCTGGCCAAGCTGTGGCCTCTTTGACATGGATAGAGACTGGGATGGTGTGGCTCCCAGAACCACAGGCAGTGGATCTCAAGGATTCCTGGGAGCAAAGCTCTGCCTACCCACCTGCTGCCTATGACTCTGGGGGACAGCCTGCTGGGTTTTAAATCCTGAGTTATAATTCACATACTGTAAACTTCATTCTTTTAAAGTGAATTCATTGTTTTTTTGAACAGTCAGAGTTGAGCAACCATTGCTATCTAATTCCAAAACATTTTCATCACCTCAAAAAGAAACCCCAGCTGGGCACGGTGGCTCAAGCCTGTAATCCCAGCACTTTGGGAGGCCAAGGTGAGAGGATTGCCTGAGCCCATGGGTTCAAGAACAGCCTGGGCAACTTGGTGAGACCTCATCTCTACAATAAATAAAAAAACTTAGCTGGGTATGGTAGCATGCACCTGTAATTCCAGCTACCTGGAAGGCTGAGGCAGAAGGATCGCCTGAGCCCAGCAGGTGGAGGCTGTGGTGGCCATGAGCATGCCACTGCACTCCAGCCTGGTCAATAGAGTAAGAACCCGACTCAAAAAAAAAAAAAAAAGAAACCCCATACTCATTAGTCAGCACCCCACTCCTCCCTGACCCATACCCTAAGCAACAACTAATTTACTTTCTGCCTCTATGGATCTGCCTATTCTAGACATTTTCTTTTCTTGTCTTTTTTTTTCTTGTTAGCCAAATGTTCCAGGTCTCACTGTCACCACTGCAATGCATACACTGTGATGGAAGCACCCGCATATCAATGTAGCCATATTCACAATTCTTGGACACCGTGATCAGCAGTGCCAATTCTCATCTAGAATGAAGCTTCACACCTTTTCTTTTCTTTTCTTTTCTTTTGAGTCAAGGTCTCACTCTGTCATCCAGGCTGGAGTGCAGTGGCACGATCATGGCTCACAACAGCCTCGTTCTCCTGGGCTCAGGCATTCCTTCCAACTCAGCCTCCCAAGTAGCTAGGACTGCAGGCATACAGCACCACTCCTGGCTAACTTTTCAAAATTTTTTGTAGAGGTGAGGTCTGATAATTTTTCCCAGGCTGGTCTCAAAGTCCTGGGCTCAAGCAATACCTCAGCCTCCCAAAGTGCTAGGATTATAGGTATGAGCCACTATGTCCGACCTGACATTTTCTATCAATAGAATAGTACAGTCCAATAGAATGGACTGTTGTGCCTGACTTCTTTCACTTAGCATAATATTTTTAAGGTTTGTCCATGTTGCGACATGTATCAGTACATCGTTCCTTTTTAAGGCTATGAAGAGATTATATTTTGTTTATTCATTCATCAGTTGATGGACATTTGCGTTGTTTCAACCTTTTCACTATTATGAACATTCATGTGCACGTTTTTATATAGACATATGCTTTCATTTACCATTGTATACCTAGGAGTGAAATTGCTCAGGGTCAGACGGTAACTCTATGTTTAGCCTTTTGAGGAACTGCCAGACTGCATTCCAGAGTGGCTGCACCATTTTACATTTCCCTCAGCAATTGTATGAGGGATCCGATTTCTCTACATCCTCAACAACTCTTGCTATTATCTTTTTTGTTATAACCATCCTAGGGAGTGTGAAGTGGTATCTCTTTACATTCCCTAATGATTAATGATGCTGAGCATCTAATCATATGCTTATTGACCATTTGTCTATCTTATCTGGAGAAATGTCCATTCAAAAATCCTTTGACCAAATCCTTTTGATTATTGAGATGTAGGATTTCTTGAGACATTCTGAACATTAGCCTGGTATTTAAAATTCCTGAACCCTAGAGGACTATATGTGAATCAGTTCCAGTCCCGTGGCTGGGAAAAGCTGCCTGCACTGGGGCATGAGGACATCTGGGGGCAGGGAGCTTACTCTGGGTGCCTCAGCAGAGGAGAGCACGGTGCCACTATTGTTGGCCATGAGCCCACAGGGGCAGAAACAACTGCGCCTTCTGGAGCCTGGAACAGCCCAATCATTATGACATTTCACTGAGCTTTGGCAAGGTGCCAGGCACCCATGCTAATGAATCTACATACATTGTCTCATTTCTTCCCTGCAGCAAACTCTGGGAAGTAGGTATTATTATTATCCCCATTTCAAAGATGAGAAAACTAAAGTCCATTACTTAATAACTTGAGTACCTAATGAGATAGTAAAGTCAGCAAGTATCTTCCACAAGGTCACATAGCTATTAAGCCTCAGAGCTTCAATTCTAACCTGGTCTTGGGACTCTGAAGTCAGTGCTCCTAACCATCCAGGTATACCCTCCCAAAGAGCATTCCAACTTCCTCTTCTTAGCCCCTGAAGTTTATTTCCGTGAGGGTCTGGACACAAGAGGGAAGACAGCAGCTTGAGACTGGATTAAGAAGGGGTGGGAGAAGAGAAAGGACTTTGCCTCTGGCCTCACTGCTGCTCTGGGCTGCCCTTCCCTTCCGGCAGTTTGCCCAGTATGCTGAGATCGTCAACTTCACCCTCCCGGATGGGACTCAGAGAAGCGGACAAGTGCTCGAGGTGGCTGGCACCAAGGCAATTGTTCAGGTAAGTGGTGAGATGAGATACTGGTTAGTGGGATAAATGAATGAACCCATAAAGTTCTCACACTATCTTTCTAAGCTCTGGAGGCAGGAAATGTCCTATTTCCCTGAGACCTCAAAGCATGCTCAGAATGGACAAGCTGCTTATTAGAGTAACCACCTCTTGTCCCCATAGGTGTTTGAAGGGACTTCTGGGATCGATGCCCAGAAGACCACTTGCGAATTCACGGGGGACATCCTACGGACTCCAGTATCAGAGGACATGCTGGGTGAGGGACGCAGCAGGGCAGGGGTGGCGATGTTCCTCTGCCCTCCCAGTCCAGCTTCTCTGATCAAGCCCTTAGCACACTGCATTGTCACTGCCTGTTTACATGCCTGTCTCTCTCTTTGGTCGCTGATCCCAGCTCAGGGTCTAACATACAGGTATTCAATAAACGAGGAAGGCAGCCAGGTGCAGTGGCTCACGCCTATAGTCCCAGCTACTCAGGACACTGAGGCAGGAGGATTAGCTGTGATGGTGCCCCTGCACTCCAGTCTGGGTGACAAAGTGAGATTCTGTCTCAAAAATAATTAATCAAGTTAAAATAAATGAGGGAGGCAGGTCAATAAACTAGAGGCACAGTAAGAAGCCACCTAGTTGGGGACAGGCTGAAAGGGACTTCTCATCCCTGAATGCCTCCTAATCCTCTCTCAAGACCTGCCACACCTGGCCTGGGCCTTCCGTCTTTCTAGCCCTGGAGTCCCCCTCACTCCCTCCTCCAGAGTCATGGTCCTGGGCCAACGCCTTGCCTATAAAGGTTTCCAGGGGAAGAAGGAAGAATACCAAGGGGACAATCATGGTGGCTGCCTCTCTGGGGCCACCATGGGATGTGGGGGTGGGAGAGAGAGAGGGCTGTGGGGGCATGGAACACAGGGCCATGAGATGTGGAGTGGGAGACAGGCAGCAGTGAGAGACATGGGACTGGCCCTGAGCACCCTCCAACACTCCTTACCCACCCTCAGGTCGGGTTTTCAACGGCTCCGGCAAACCCATTGACAAGGGGCCAGTAGTCATGGCAGAGGACTTCCTAGATATCAACGGTGAGTGACTGGGGGCTCTGGATGACTTCAGGACCGAGCCCCAACACCTTCCCCACCCCCTGCCATCTCCTCTGCCACCTTGCCCTTGAAGTTCTGCCCAGACTCACGAGCAGATCAGGAGTGACGTGAGAGCAGCAAAGACCTCTCTGTCCCCACATCTGCCACCGAACTCCAACACCGCCATCAGCACTCCATGTCCAGCCCCTATAAAATGCCATTATTGTTGGACAGTGTTCCACGTGTGCCCCGAGGCCATCACTCTCCTGCCTTGGTTCCCTGTCCTCGGTCCTGAGAGCAGGCTGGGGTTGTTTGCCAGCTCTCATCCATGCAAGCGAGTGGCCTTTGTGTGTCCTCCAACCCTATCCTGTCAGTTTGCTAAGGACACAATGGAGGCCCATGGCGGCCCATGGCTTGCCCGAGGCCACACAGCAAGTCAGTGGCAGAGCACAGGACACTCATCTGCTGAGACAGGACGTCTCCGAGTCACCCGCAGGTCCTTGGAAACGGCACACATACCTGTGGGTGGTGAGGAGGGCTCTGCCTCTGCTGCAGGGGCCTCAGCCTGAGCTCCTGCCTGCCACTTCCAAAGCACAAAGGCAGCGCTGTCCAAGGTAGCTCTGGGCCTGTGGCTATTTAAATACAAACTAATTCAAATGAAAGACAATTTCGTTTCAAAGCCACATTTCTCGTGCTTAATAGCCACCGTATCTGGGGCTCCATCAGGTCATCACAGAAAGTTCCGTTAAATGGTGATGCTCTAGAGTCTGGTGCAGGGTTGGGGAGGGAGGGAGGGAGGGGCTTGAGGCCCTGAGCATGGCTCCCTGATCGCCCCCTCCCAGGCCAGCCCATCAACCCCCACTCCCGCATCTACCCCGAGGAGATGATTCAGACAGGCATTTCTCCCATTGACGTCATGAACAGCATTGCCCGTGGCCAAAAGATCCCTATCTTCTCAGCAGCCGGGCTCCCCCACAATGAGGTGAGGTCTGCAGGCGCGACCAGAGGGAGGGGAGAGAGAAGGCCAGGGCTGCTGTGCCGGCGATGAGCAGGCAGGGGCCGATAAGTTGAGGTCACCAACATTCAGACCGGGAGTTGTCCCCTGGCAGCTCAAGGACTCAGGGCTGCACAAGACTTCCTCCATGTCCGGTCACCTGTCCCCAAGCAGGTCTTCAAGCTGCCCCAACTGAGATAGCCTATGGGTAGCTCACAGGGTAGAAAGTCCTGCTCAAGGCCAGGCATGATGGCTCATGCCAGTGATCCTAGCACTTTAAGAGGCCAAGGCAGGAGGATCACTTGAGGCCAGGAGTTCAAGACCAGCCCGGGCAACATAGCAAAGTCCGGCTGGGCTGAGCTCACAGTCTCTACCACTGGTCTCGATTCACCCACTCCTACTCCAATCACAGCATCAGCAGCGAACCACCCGGTTCCTCCAGAGCAGCTTGTGCAACAAGGTTTCTAGATGCTCCTCCAACCACCCAGCAACCTGGCCACTCAAAATGGCCTGAGTGATCAGATGGCATTAGTGCCCCCACTCTGTCCCCCACCCCACACAGCCCGGGACTGGCATGGTGTCTGGCAGTCCCACACACTGCAGGTCTGGGCAAGCTTTGGGAAGGTACAGGGAACCCCAGAGGCCTGATGGGCCTAAGTCAAGTGCCCAAACTCACGCCGAGACAGTCGCGCTTTGGGATTTTACTCTGCCCTGCCTCTCAGCCCACTAGTAGCCACAGAACAGAACAGCGCCCCCACCCCCCCAAGAAAGACTGTAGGACCTGGGGCAGTCCCTTCACTTCCCTGGACGTGGATCCCTCCCAGCAGAGGCCTTGGCAGGAGGACGGAAGGAAAGGGCTGCGTCCTTCATCCTCACTGGCGTTTGGTGGGGCAGGCACTGGGCTCCAGCTCTGACATCCTTCCTCCCAACCCTCTCCCCCAAGATCGCTGCCCAGATCTGCCGCCAGGCAGGGCTGGTGAAGAAGTCCAAGGCTGTGCTGGATTATCACGACGACAACTTTGCCATTGTATTTGCAGCCATGGGGGTAAGGGAAGCTGGGCAGATTGGCACGTCCTGGAAGCGGTGAGCAGGCAGCCTGCCTCCCTCAGCCCCTGATCTGATGGGGAAGGTACAGGCTTCTCCCTGAGAAGTCGTCAGAGTCTGGCTGAAGGGATGAGGGTGGGCTCGGTGACCCAGAAGTGTGTCCCTCAGGGCATCCGAAAGGCCGAGGAAGCTGTCAGGTGAGCCTTGGGTGGCCCAGAGGAGGGGAAGCCAGGGGATTTGGGGAGACAAGACAGCTTCAGAAGGGGGGCAGCAAGGTGGGCAGGGCAGCAAGGTGGCCAGGGCCAAGGGAGGGGCAAGGATGCCACTAAACTGTGCCCCACCTGAAGAAATCTGAGCCCCTCAGGAGGTCTAATGAGGCCCTAGCAGCACTGGGGCAGCAAACCCAGCCCCTGCCCTTTCTAGCCCCAGGGTCAGCCGGCAACGATGGCACCTTCACCCCCAGTGACTGGTAGCTAGCCAGTCCACAGGCTTCCCTGAGGAGAGCTGGGAGGGGCCAGGCCCCACCCTGGGCTCTTCCTGCTGTGTGTCCAGGTGAACATGGAGACAGCCAGGTTCTTCAAGTCTGACTTCGAGCAGAATGGAACCATGGGGAACGTCTGCCTCTTCCTGAACTTGGCCAACGACCCCACGTGAGTTCCCACAACTCACGTCCAGCCACCATCCCAGCTCAGGGCTCCTCATCTCTGTGTCACCTCCACAAAGTCACGCCTGAAAAGAGCATTTCTCCAAACATTTATTTCAAAAAACTGCTTTCGTTTTTCTTTTTGAGCCGGAGTCTCACTGTCGCCCAAGGTGGAGTGCAGTGGCAGGCTCACGGCCACCGCAGCCTTGACCTGCTGGGCTCAGGTGATCTTCCACCTCAGCCTTCCAAGTAGCTGGAACGACAGGTACACACCACCACACCCAGGTAATTTTTTTGATTTATTGTAGAGATGAGGTCTCACCAAGTTACCCAGGCTGATCTCGAATCCTGGACTAATGCAATCCTCTCACCTCAGCCTCCCAAAGTGCTGGGATTACAGGTATGAGCCACCGTGCTGACTGAAAAACTGCTGTTTTAAAAGTCCAAGCTGGGCACGGTGGCTCAAGCCTGTAATCCCAGCACTTTGGGAGGCCAAGGCAGGAGGACTGCTTGAACCCAGGACATCAAAACCAGCTTGGGCAGCATAGCTAGACCTAGTCTCTACAAAAAAAATAAAAAAATTAGCTGGGTGTGGTGGCATGTGCCTATAGTCCCTGTAGTCCAAGCTACTTGGAAGGCTAAGGCAGGAACATCACTTGAGCCCGGGAGTTTGAAGCTCCAGTGAGCCAGACCATGCCACTGAGCTCCAGCCTGGGTGACAGAAACCTTGCCTCGAAATAAATAAATAAATAACATTCAGAAGATGGGAGTTTAAATCCGGGGATCAGATGGATGAAAATAATTATAATAAATGATCCTGGGAATTGAGGAGACTCCAAAGACCAACAGAATCCTGGAGGCTGTAATGACATCAAAGGCCCAGAGCACAGGCAGAGAAGTACTTGAAGTCAGAAGATATTCAGGGCGCTCCAAGTGAAAAGGGGTCACAGTCAGGCAAGCATAGGGACTAGCACACAGAGTGTGCTTGGAACAGTGACAGGGACAGAGAGTGACAAAAGTATCTAGAGGCTGGCGAGTGCCCACACCCAGAAACCACGGCCCTGCCCTGGGGGCTGGGGACTGGGGCTCATCTTATCCATCCCTCTGTGGCTATGCACATTGCCCGCTTCCCAGCTCACCTTGCACTCAGCCCCAGGGCCACATGGAGCACAGGCCCTCCAGGCTCTCCAAACAGCTGGTCACACCTACAGGATCGAGCGGATCATCACCCCGCGCCTGGCACTGACCACCGCTGAGTTCCTTGCCTACCAGTGTGAGAAGCACGTGCTGGTCATACTGACTGACATGAGCTCCTATGCAGAGGCCTTGCGGGAGGTGAGCTGGCTGCTGGGGCTGTCAGATTCATTCCTGCCCCTCCCTAGGCCCAACATCCCAGGAGGTCACCCTGCAAATAGAAGGGAACCCAGCTGACCAGGCCTTCCCGCTCACGTGTGCTCCAGGGCTCAGTCACAGCCTGGCCATTTTTCTCCTGTCTCTTACTCTGTTGCTCACAGGGCCGCTGAGCCTCTCACTCACTCACTCCTCTACGTTTCAGCCTCTCGCCTCCTTTTTTAACCCAAGACCCTTGGCTATTGCAGGTCTCGGCTGCCAGAGAGGAAGTGCCCGGGCGCCGAGGCTTTCCCGGATACATGTACACTGATCTGGCCACCATCTATGAGCGGGCCGGCCGTGTGGAGGGACGGGGTGGATCCATCACTCAGATCCCCATCCTCACCATGCCCAATGACGGTAGCATTCCCACAACCCGCTACCCCCCACCCCCGCCACCTGGACACTTAAAGGACCTGTGCCGCTTTGCATAGATGGGCAGTAGCTTCATTCTTCCACGAGGGTAGACACCGTACTTTCCTTTGCTCTCCCCCTGACCCACTACCCAAACCCGTATCACCCCCATGAGGAGGATAGAACCAAGGAAGCCCTGAGTGGGTGGAGACCTGGGCCCCATCCACACTGAGGCCAGTGTGTTTTCTTGTAGACATCACCCACCCCATCCCAGACCTGACAGGCTTCATCACAGAGGGACAGATCTACGTAGACAGACAGCTTCACAACAGACAGGTACTGCTCCTTCCCTACCCACTTCGGGCTCTCACCCCTGAAAGACACTGACAAACAGATGTCCTGTGATCCCCTGTGCATGAATTAGGAGGAGGTCAGCCAAGTCTAACCCCAAACAGGAGATAGCCTATAGGAAGTTCATGTGGTCCACAGACAGAAGACAGGCCTGGGTGGAATCCAGCTGATCTGACTCTGGGACCTAGGAAAAATAATTTCATCTCTCTGATTCTCCTCATTCACAAAATGGGAACAGTACAACTTATCACACAGATGCAGTGTGGAGGAAAAAATAAGTCGGCATATAGAAAGCATCTGGCAGATAGTAAAAAATAAATACCGTTTCCCTTCCCTTTCCAGTGATTTGCTTTGGTGGGCAGAAAACAATGAGTGGCTGCCCCACCTCTGCAGGTAAAAGGTGACCCCTATGGCTTTTTTCTCTTTGCTTGGCAGGTTTTCCTCTTTGCAGTTATTACTTTTTTTTTTTTTTTTTTTGAGTTAGAGTCTCACGCGGTCACCCAGGCTGGAACGCAGTGGCACGCTCACGGCCACCCCAGCGTTGACCCGCTGGGCTCCAACGATCTTTCCGCCTCAGCCTTCCAAGGAGCGGGAACCACAGGCGCGCGCGACCACGCCCGGCTAATTTTTGATTGATTGTAGAGACGAGGTCTCGCCAAGTTGCCCAGGCGGGTCTCGAACCCTTGGGCTCAGGCAATCCTCTCGCCTCGGCCTCCCAAAGTGCTGAGATTGCAGGCTTGAGCCACCGCGCCCGGCCACTCTTTGCAGCTATTCACGGTGACACTTCCACATGGTTTTTGCCCGCATTATCCAAAGTTTTGAAATAGTGAGTCTTTCATCGAATAACGCTGTGTCATCCTCTTCCGCTGTCCGGTCTAGGGCCACATCGATAGACATTGGCACGCCCACGCCCTAGACTGTGTGGGAGATAAGGGAGTTCCGAGAATCACCGGGGGGGGGGGGGTGGACCGTCGGGACAGGAAAGTCTGGGCCCCGCTGCGGGCCGCTTGCTTCTGCTCCCCGCAGATCTATCCCCCCATCAACGTGCTCCCGTCCCTGTCGCGGCTGATGAAGTCAGCCATTGGAGAGGGCATGACGAGAAAGGACCACGGCGATGTCTCCAACCAGCTGGTAAGGAGGAGGGGCAGCTCGCCTCAAAAGCCGGAGGTCTGAGCCCCCCCGGACGACGAGCCAACTGCCCCCACCAGGGGTCCCCCAGCACAGCCGGGTTGGGGGCCACCCACCGCCTCTGCCCCTCCCCCAGTACGCCTGCTACGCCATCGGGAAGGACGTGCAGGCCATGAAGGCCGTGGTGGGCGAGGAGGCGCTCACTTCTGAGGACCTGCTCTACCTGGAGTTCCTGCAGAAGTTCGAGAGGAACTTCATCCACCAGGGTAAGGCGCGGGGCTGGCGTCGAGGCCGCGGCCCCTCCCGCCGCAGCCCGTCCCCAACACTCCGGCTCCGTGCCCAGGCCCCTACGAGAACCGCTCGGTGTTCGAGTCGCTGGACCTGGGCTGGAAGCTGCTGCGCATCTTCCCCAAGGAGATGCTCAAGCGCATCCCGCAGGCGGTGGTCGACGAGTTCTACGCCCGCGAGGGCGCGCCGCAGGACCCCGCGCCCGACACCGCCCTCTAGCTCCGAGCGCGGGCCCCTCTCCCGGCGCCCGGGCCCACCCTCCGCCCACGCCCCGCACTCCCCGGCCATCCGCTTGCGCGCCGCCCGCAGCCCTCCGCTGTCCTGGGGGCTCCCGCGCTGGGTCCCTCTCCCTCCGCCCTTCCCCCGAACTCCCTGCCCTGGGAAGGAACCCAAGGTCGTTAAGCCCGAGCTCTATGTCTTGCTCTAACAGGAGCCTCTGTATTTTTATTTTAGTAGCCCACTGTTAGAAGTGACTGAGATGAATTTATCTCAGGCGAAAACAAGAGTGGCAAAAAAAAAAAGGAAGAGGATAATTGTTGAAGCTGGGTGTGATGGGCCCATAGAG
>CAUYQG010293379.1:40000-82462 GCA_963574415.1 Tarsius wallacei | reverse complement strand
TTTTTTTTTTTTTTTAAGTTGGAGTCTCACTCTGTCACCCAGACTGGAGTGCAGTGGCCACTCCCGGCCACCGCAGCCTCGACCTGCTGGGCTCCGGCAATCCTTCTGCCTCAACCTTCCAAGTAGCTGAAACTACAGGCGCGCGCTACCATGCCCGGCTAATTTTTTTTTTTTTTGATTTATTCTAGAGATGAGGTCTCGCTTGCCCAGGCGGGTCTCGAACCCGCGGGCTCAGGCAATCCACTCACCTCGGCCTCCCATAGTGCTGTGATTACAGGCTGAGTCACCGAGCCCGGCCTAGATTTATCTTTTAATTATTTTTTAATTTGTCACTTCCACTCATAATGTAAAGGTCTCCTCTTACTTGGTCACAAAAAGCTTATGTTATTGTTTCTTTAAGTGCATTTTTTATGCCAAAATGTTCAGTCTCTCCAGAATTTATCTTATCATTTTTGAGGTAATAATCTAATTTTGTTTCTTCTAGATGACTAATCAGTTGTAACAATACTATTTTTAAATGGTATTTCTACCTTGAATTCAATCCACTTATGCTTTTGTGTTTGTATTTGTATCTGTACCCTTGTGGATATGCATACATATGTGTTTACTTTGTTCTTTGTCCTTAAACTTCAGAGATGAGGAAAGTACGATTAAACGTATTGTCCAATCTGTGCCATTTAGTAAACATATTATAAAGGATATGAATGAACATCCAAATGAAGTTGTACATAGGAGAGGTCTGGAAGAGTTCTGATCTCCTTCACCTGGGGGTTTAGCTCTCTCCTGGCACATTGTTGTGTTCACCAACCTGGAAGTTCTTCAACTCCTTTCATTTAGGATTTTATAGGGGTTCTATTACATGAGCATAACTGATTGAATCATTAGTGATTAACTAAATGTCCATCTTATCTCTCCTCCCCAGACTCGGTGGAACTAAAAGTTTCAACCCCCTAAACATATGTTTGGTTTCTCTTGCAATCAGTCCCCAAACTGAAGCTATTTTTGGGATTCCGGCCACCAATCATCTTATTAACTTAAACTCGGGAGTGGTTGAAAAGAGTTTCTTCTAAATTATCAAAGACACTCCTGGCTGCCTGCAATGACTCACAGCTGTAATCCCAACATTTTGGGAGGCTAAGGAGGGCAGATGACTTGAGTCCAGGAGTTTGAAACCAACCTGGGCAACATATGATACCTCGTGTCTACAAATAATTAAGAAAAAAACAAACAATAAAAGCAGCTGGACAGGGTGGAGCATGCTTCTAATCCCAGCTACTTTGGAAGCCAAGGTGGAAGGATCACCTGCACCCAGCAAGTTCAGGCTGCAGTGAGCCATGATCATGCCACTGCACTCCAACCTGCAGCCTGGGTGACAGAGTGAGGACCCAATTAAAAAAAGGAGGAGGGGGAGGAAAAATTATAAAAGATACTCCTATCACCTCCATCATTCAGGAAAGTCCAGCAAGGGTTTTAGACATTAGGTGGCAGGAACCAGGGTGAAAACTAAATATATTTCTTTATTGTATCACAACTTACTTTAACTACTTACTTAGTGATTTTGAGATCTCGTTCTTATTTTTCAAGTAAAGCTCTGATTTGGATAAAATAATAGTAAAACTATTAAAACCTCTCATATCATTTAATTGTGAGCATCTGTTATTATCTACTAGAATTTTTAGAGGTTCATTTTTGTTGGACAAACTGTAGCTATTTGCATACTACTGAACAATGTGATCTTTGCATTAATTTATGAGTCTTAATATATTAATGTATAACCTTAACACATGTCATGACATCATGATGAATTATGTTTTTTTAATTTGCAGAGAAATTGTTGTGACATGTTGTAAGTTGCCTGAATGTTTTCCAAAGGTTCTAGGTAAGATAACAAGTTTCAAAGCCTTATTTCTACATATGAAATAATTAACTCTGATGACAGAGTGCAATAAAATTCAATCAGTAAATGCTAAACTTTTTAAAGATAAAAGTATGCTCACATTACTCTGAAGTGTGTTAACTTGCAATAGTCAAATTGTTGTTGGAAATTATTGGAAGTTATTTATTTTTGGAAGCTGTCCCACTTAAAATTGGAGATTAAGGCTGTTCTGACAAAATTTGACAGAGTATATTTAGGGCATAGGATATGTTTATGTGTTCATCAGTGCATGATATTCACTTTTCCTGGAAATATAATGTTAGAACATTGAGACACATATTATTTTAGAGAATTATAATATTGGTCACTTTTCCTTAGAATTATGTGTTCCTGAAGATAGTGGTTGCTTGCTCACCCCCCATATCTCACGTCTCTCCTTCAGCTACCCAAGGATTTATTGGCATTTGCCCAGAAGGGATTTATTAGTACTTGCCCCTCACAGAGGCTCATTTAAAATTTGTTGCATTTCATCAAAGAGTCAAATAATAAAAATGGAATTTTTGACCACATTATGTAAAGTAATCTAGTTCCACATATTTTTAGTGTATCTACTTATACAACACTCTTTTTGGTACTGAGGAAATGTGATGATAAATAATTCAAGGCTCTTCCTTGAAAGAGCTTGCAATGCGTCCTTCCCTTAATACGATGTGTATTAATGGGCATCTGCATCCATTAGCTCTAGTCGACCAGTGAGAGGTATACTGAATACATATTACTTGCTGCCTTTCTATAGATGAAGTTGTAGCTAAGAGACAAGAAACAATGTTTTCCAGGTCTCAGGGTCATTAAGTGGGAACATGAGAATTCAAAATCACGTCATTTTACACTTAACCAAAAGCCTTTTCTACTCATTTATACTGTATCCCAGGAAGTTGACCTCTAGTTGCTAAAAGCAGTTTAAATCTTCGAGACCATGATTCTAAAAGAACATGCAAGTAAGATTTTTAAATCTCTATTGCTCAATAAATAAATAAATACAGGGGGATATGAAAAAGCAGAATTATATTTGAAACAAAAGAATTCCAATTTTTAACGTACATAGGGAAACAGATTCCATATACTATAGAAAGTTTTCTTTTTAAAAATCCACAGTTAATTTGTAAATTCTTAAAGAAACAATAATTTTCATAAGTCAACATGAGTCAGTTTTCTTAAACTGAACTCATTTATAAAAATATACTATCATGAAACTAGTAAAATAAGTTAAAATTTGCACATTATATACATTGAGTTCAGACATGTGATTGACAGATTTTTCACAAAATGATTTTAAGACAATTTCTATCAGTTAGAAAGCTACTGTGAATTACACTGATTATTGTGTTACTAGTGGATGGAATAGTTGTAAAAATGCTTATAGAATCAGTGTAATCTTGATTAATGTGAGTATGTTGCACAGCTCTCAACTTGGCCTTGCCTGTGAAAAACAGAATTCTTAGCAGCAAATTCTGTTGCAACCATGTTTACATATGTTTACATATATCCAAGTTAACCAAAGTTGCAAGGGTTATTTTATATATTGAGTGAGCAAAGAAAATTAATTGCTTTTCACAGAATTCAATGATTGCTAGAACCTAACAAAACATGTATTGCAAAAATAAGAATAAATGTGAAATCCCAAGTTGAAAAATAAAACAGTATTTTGTATCTACTAAATTTTAGACACTATTTCAACAACTTGGGCTATATCAAAGGCTTATAGAGCAACTATCCCTGCATTCACAGGTCATGAATCTTTCTGTAGCAGGAAAACACAGAAAATAAGCAAGCACCATAGTATTTGAAGGCAGTAGAAATGTGCACGGAGAAGACGTGAAGACAAATAAGGGAGATGGAGGTTGACTGGGAATGACTTGGAGCCTCAGGCTGTAGTTTACAGTACCAGGGTCAAGAGACATCCTATTGAGAAGGTAGGAAATGAGCAAGACTTTGGATGAGAGGAGGATGTAATCCATTTGGATATTGGAAGACTTTTTTCTATCAAAAGAATAGCTATAGGCAGGTAAAAGGGGAGAAGGGTAGGAAGTAAGGGTGTGTTTGAAGAGATTGTAGTTAGACAGGAGGTCAGAGGAGTAACTGGTGGCCAGATGTTATAGTGCCCTTTGAGTCAGCATAAAGGTCTATTGGCTCTTGAAAGTTTTAAGCTGAGGAGAGATAGAATCTGTCTTATAGTAACAGGATCCCTTTGACCTCTGTGTTAACATTAGGCAGGAGAAGAAAAGAAAAGAAGGTGGAAGCAGAAATACCAGTTAGAAAGCTACTGTGAAGTCAAGGATCTTTTAGACAATGTTGGTGTAAGCAATCTAAATAATTTAACATAAATAAATCTGCATATCATTTACATAACTTTAAAATAAAGAAAAGTATAAGCTGTGGAGTAAAATTAAGCAATCTGGTTACCTGTAAGCTTAATGGAAGATAACACATAAGTTCTGTTAATTGATGAATTCTAAAATGTATGTTTGTTGAGCCCCAACTACAATCTGGTCACTGGATCAAGCACTTAGTAAATAGTATCTCCTTTAATAAACATATATCCAATGAGAAAATTTGAAAAAGAAAACATTATCTATCTATCTATCTATCTATCTATCTATCTATCTATCTATCTCACCATTTCAGAGACATGGTTCATTCTGTGAACAGACTAAAATGTAAACTTAAGGTACTGATTCAGTACAGTTCTGTAAGTGTATTTTCTCTTCCTTATGGCTTTCTTAATAGCATTGTCTTTTCTCTAGCTTACTTTATTGCAAGAATACAGTATATAATACACATAACATACAAAAATATGTTAATTGATTGTTTATGTTATTAGTAAGGCTTCTGGTCAACAGTAGGCTATTAGCTAAGTTTGAGGGAGTCAAAATTATATGCAGATTTTTAATTGCATGGGAGTTGGTGTTCTTATTAATCTTCTTTCTAGCTCAAGAGTCAATTGTAAAAGCAAAACAGTCTGAGATCTCAAATTTTGCAAGCAGAAGAAATAATTTAAAATGTTAATGAGGGAAGGGGCATGAGAAAGAAAGACACTGAGAAATGAACTGGGAATGATCAATGAAAGCTACAGTGTCTTTCAAAACAAAAAAGTCTGTAAAGGCACTAGGAAGTCAAAAATAGACATGTGTGAAAATGCCATTTTGTAATATAGTCCTCAAAAGAAAACAGTATGTTTTAGTGCAACATCAGAGCTCCCTAGTACCATTTATTTTACAAGAAGATACATACTGTGCTTCTACTAAGCACGAATGCTTCTTTCCTTACAGGATTCTATCACATAGACCATGTTGCGATTTTTTATTCTTTCCTTCAGGCAAGAAAAAAATGTAATTAAGATTAGCAATTGGAAAAAAACAATTTCAAAAATATCACCATAAAAATTGTTAATTGTTACTTTCTTTCTACTACATTTTACACATTTGGGGCAGATAGTTTTATTGTGTGTGTGTGTATGTGTGTGTGTGTGTATTTTCTAGACATATTACCTCCAACTTTTATGAAAATGCAGAATTGATACTTAGTTTTGTTTCCTTTGGTGAAAAGTAATTCCTAGACCCTAAATAATTGAGCATTACTAGATGCTCAAATGCACATAAAAGTTAAATTGCTTGGGTTAACTCTGCTATTGTCTTCTAACTAGAAATAAAAATTTTTAACTAATTCTGGGAACAGTAATCACACAAAAGCCAAACAATTGATATAAACACACATATATATAGTATAAGCTATATAATATATATACATAAGTATATAGTAAATATGCATTCAAATTTAATAGCATGTGTGTATACATATGTATACATACATGTACATAGACAGGTTGAAATATGAAAATAAGCAAACTATTGATAAACTAAACTAATAATATTATGGTAACTGCATTTTTTTCTTACTAGGTGTATAGAGGATCGCACTCTGGGGAGAGTGTATAACTTTATACATTTGATTCGGGCCCATTTTATGCTTCTGTAAACAACTATAGTGGAATGGTTTTCTTTCTTTTGGAAGTAAAAGATACTGAAGGTTATGATGTTTTTGCCCCACTGTATGTAGAACACTATTAACAAAACACACATATCCTAGAATTCCTTTTCCTCCACTGACTATATCATTTTATGTTAATTTGCCTATATTTTGAACCAAATTAGGCATCTATTTGTTTTCTTATCAATTCGTTAAATAAACTTGAAGAAAGCTCACTGTCTATGATAGTGGTATTCCTGATATGTTGATAATTATATTTGATAAAAGCAAAAGGATTAAATTGCCCCCATATCATTGTCTATCATACTGATTCCATAGCACAAGAAGGTAATTTTGCTTTATTTTTTATCCCTGCAATACCCAAAATTATTTCCCCATTCTCTAAATCTTCTCTTAGACAAATTGAGGCGCTAGGGAAAGAGTCCTCAATGAAGACATAATTTCCTTGTATTGAGAAGGGAATATTTTAATGTGTTGCTTCAGATGCTGCTTAAAATTTCAGATTTCTGGCCTGTGATTGGTCTCCTGGTCTCCTCTCCATCTTAGCTCAGCATCACTCTTTTTTTTAAAGAGAGACATTAGGTGTAATCTGTCTAGATATAAATATCTCTGAAGAGCCACTTTCTGTTCTTACAAGCACATGCCCCTTAACCTATTGATGTTTTCTTGAACTGCCATTAATGGATATCAGTTCTCCAATTTTAGATCTAGGTTATAACTTGATAGAAAAAGTGTAGTTTGTTTATTTGTTGTGACCAATGGGGTCAGGCAAAGTCAAGGTCACTGAAAATTCGGATGCTGGAAAATTCATTAACTTTTGCAATAAAAGTTTCTAATCCATTTTTTTTGGAAAGGTAATGAATATCTTTCTCTCTTTTTTCTCCCCATCTCTCAAATCCTCTCAAAAACCCAAAATAACCATTATATCAACACACACATTTTATTTGTGTGCTTTTCTCTTTCTAAAACATATATAAGAAAAAAATGACAAGCATTACATTTTCTTTATATTAACATCTCTCTTAAATTATTCATATTTTATATGGCCTTATAATAATAACTAATATAATAAGGACATAATTATTTTTTAATATAAAATATATAATTATCTGTTGTCCATACTTAATACATCAGTTTTTGCTTTTAAAAAATCAGTATCTATTTTTTATTATTTTTCTTGATTCCTTTTTTCTCCTCTCAGTGATAGGTAAAAAGGATTGATTTTCTTTAAGTTACTCATATTCTTCCTGCCACTTTCCTGACCAAATGCTTCAAAGGCTCCTCACAGTCTCTAAGAAATGTCTAACACCTTTGGCTGGCATTCAAGAGTTTTAAGAATCAGCCAGACCCAGCTACCTCCTCAACCTCAGTCTTTGCTTTGAGTTACCCTCATATCCCAGTGTCTTCTCACTTTTAGAAACTTCTACCCTTTTCTCTTGTTGTGACTCATGACATTGAGCACTTTAAGCTTTCCCTCTTTCGCCCTGCATTTCATTTGCTGTCACTCATTTTTCAGGCTAAGCTCAAATATGTCTCTCTATGCAGTTTTTCATCATTCTTCTATGCACACATAATCTTTTTTTGCAACATTTCGCTGCCTATGAATTTGTGACACAGAATATGTCATTAGCAAAACAATTCAACTCTCCTTCACTTGAAAGTCAAATAACGTTTGTGGAGTAAAGGGGAAGCATATAAATAGAGAAACTACTAGATAATCTCTGAACTTAGTTTTGGTTAGAAAATTGTTTGATTTTATTCTCTAAAATGAACAATATTGCCCCACCCCAGCCTGATATCTGCCCTTAGGTATTGCTACAAGGTAACAATTCTATTTCAGATCACCACATCCTCTGGTTCATTAAATCCATGGGTACTGTTCACTTTTCACCTCCTTAATCTCTCAGAGCCTCAGACACTTAGATATTCGTCTACCATCTTTAAGAAAAATTTAATGTGGCATTGATGAAACACACCTCTCCTCCCCTGCCCCTTCCTCTTACGTTGGTTTTTTTCAATCAGTTTTATTTTTACAAAGGTGTTAGATGTTGTTGGTCATTAATAGCTAGACAATCCTTGGCTCTGTCTTTTATTTTTCCTTTATGATTTCTTCCTTAGAACTCTCATACATGCCTTTAATTATTATTTGAATTGATGACTTCCAAAGAGTAACTCCAGCCCAGATGACTCCTCTGATTTCCAAAGTTGTGATTCAAGCTTTTTCACTGACACCACCACATAAAAATCTCAAAAGCAGCTCAAGTTCCCCTCAACCATATCTAAAGTTGTGATTACTGCCCCCAACTCACCAACCCAAATATAGGCTATCTCAGGATCCCTTTCTTATGACATCTATTGCTCAAGAAAGCCATCTGCAATTAACCCTTGATAACTTCTTACTCTTATATTCCATTCACTTCGGTAAATATGGTCTTAATAAGCTCAGACTACTCTAACTACCACAGACTGGGTGATGAAACAATAGACATTAATCTCTAACAGAACTCAAGGCTGAGAAATCAAAGATGAAGTTGTCGGCAGGTTTGGTTACTGGTGAGAGCCCTCTCTCTGACTCGTGGACAGAATGCTCATATGTCACTTGCTGTCTTCTTTCTGTGTCCTTACAAAACAGGAAGAGAAAGGTCCAGTGTCTTTTCCTCCTCCTATAAGGGAACTAATGTTATCATGGGGGTCCCCTCTCATAACCTCGTATCAATCTAATTACCCCTCAAACTCCCCATCTCCAAATAGCATCACGCTGTAAGTTACGTGTTCAAACTATGAATTTGGAGGGAAAGACAGATGCATACAGTCTATAGCAGGTATTATCTCCTAATGATCTCTGAAATCTGGCTTATTTTCTCTATTTCACCATCGACACTCTTTTTCTAACCACCATCCTATTTTATCCAGACTCATAATCCCTTCTTCATCCTTTGCAACACAAAAAGAAAAAAGAGTTTTAATAAGAGTGAAAATCTATTCAGGACACTCAGCTTCCAAATACCTTTCCATGGCTTCTGACTGCTGGGGATAAGAAAGTAATTCACATGGAATCTCAAGCTGACGTTCATTTTGGCCTCCATCTTCTATTCCTAACTTACTTCCCACCTCTAAGTCCCCTGCACTTTCGATGACAACCACAATAGCCTACTTTCAGTTCCCTTGTGCTCACAGGTATTGGTAAATATTTTACCCTCTACTTGGACTTTTCTACCTTCAGTTTGTTTACTCAATAGGTGTCTACTTACTTTTTTAAAAAAAATTATTTTATTTCCTACTTGCTTTTAACACATCAACTCAGATGCCACTTCAGGTTGACTGCTTTTCCCAAATCTTTATATGTCCTCACTGTATATTTCTTTCCTACACTTGAAAGTATTTTATGATGATAAGAATTTATGTGGTAATTGGATTAATATCTTTACCCCACATCTTAGAGTTAAGCTCCAGAAGAGCAGGAGGGTCTTTTTCTGATAGGGACACCTTTCATCTCCAATATCTAGGACACACAGTGAGACTTAGATAAATACTTTGAGTATGATTACATCGTGTAATATCTTCTGACATGTTTGCATTTTTATCTGACCTTTGTACTGCAATACATTCTTGGAGTACTTATTTTATCTCACAGTTCTTTTCCCATAGTGCCTATAAAGTTTATTAATTATTAATATGAGTAAAGAAATATTGACTTATTGCCTAGAAATATCTATGACTATATCCATTTGTGAAACTATAATAAGTGAACTCACATACGAGGGTGGAACCAAATAGCTGAATTCTTAAGATAGGGAAGGCAAATAAATCTCCAACACATCAGTTCATAATACAGAGCTTAATGGAGCGTAAGCCACTGAGTGTAGGCTGCTGCTGTGTCCTTAAGGAAAATGTGTTTGTTTGCCCTCTGGGGTAATATAAAACTGTATAGAGTTGCTTTTATTTAGGTAGCTAAGACACTTTAAAAGAATGATTATGGTATTGCTGACTAATTTGGGCTCCAGTACACTAGAATATATTTCATAGTGTTTGTATTTTCTCAATAAATGTAAATAACACAAATTTGCAAGCAGCTCTTTTTACATTTCCTGTTTATTGCCTCCCATTTTGGCTACAGTCATTGAGCAACATTGGGGCTGATTTATTTCCTGAGTAGAAATAAACTCTCTACGTGTTGAAGGTTAACTGATACATTAACAGAAGGGGAAAAATCTATTTAGTAGACCCCTAAAGCATATTTGCCACGACAAGAATGAACTCACAGACTGAACTGAGGACAGTCTATATTTATGTGTAAAAGAGAGAAAAATGACATACAATTCAACACATATATTTTGAGTTTTAAAGTGTAGTAATTATCTCCCAAAAAAGAACACATGAGAGCATCATCCTCACACCATACTTATTTTATTTGGCTTACTAAATCCATTATATAATTACATCACACAGTATATTGAGCTGGAGGGCATATGTTTCTGCTAAAAATCATGTAGTTTTAGAACTATGATATAGTTCTGATATAATTGGAGATGATATTCTTCTTTCATCTGTTATAATGATAATTTAAGTGAAGGCAAAAACAAAACATATACCTAACAAATTTAAACTTCTTCTTCATTAATGTGATATTCTGCAAACCTGAAGGAAATGATAGTGTAAAATAAGAATAATTATTGCGGACAGATATCAATGTGTATGTTTGTTTATTTATTTATTTTTGCCGTTTCATCTGCTAAATATCTTTGGCATCAGATTCCTAATGCAATCATAATTACTAATATAATAAGAATATTTACCAAAGGTTCCTACATATCAGAAATGAGGCGAACCACCTTATTTGCTTTGCGTCAAGAAAATGCTTATTTCTCCTCTCCGAACTATTATAATTGCTATTTTGTAGTTACTAAAGCTGATGTTTCTGAGGATGGCAGATGTGCTCCAAATAACTGAGCAATGTGAAGCTAATAAAGTGGCTAGACCACGTTAAGAATTCACGTCTGGCCGGGCTCAGTGGCTCCGCCTGTAATCCTGTGCTTTGGGAGGCCGAGGTGAGTGAATTGCCTGAGCCCGCGGGTTCGAGACCTGACTGGGTAACTTCGCGAGACATCATTTCTACAATAAATCAAAAATCAGCCGGCCGTGGTAGCGCGCGCCTGTAGTTCCAGCTACTTGGAAGGCTGAGGAGGAAGGACCGCCGGAACCCAACAGGTCGAGGCTGCGGTGGACGGGAGCGGCCACTGCACTCCAGCCTGGGTGACAGAGTGAGACTCCAATTCAAAAAAAAAAAAAAGGATCCAGATATGACCAACCTACTCCACTGGCTTGGGTCTTATTCACTGCACTGATATGCCTCTTCATGTAGATGTTCAATGTAATAACCAGACATGTTTATATTTTTATTCCATTCTGGGTTTATGAAAACCTGCACTCTGCCAAGCACATTTCATACTAGGATTTGTGTTAGCATCAGACCTCATAAAATATAATTAAATTTACCACTGTGAATAATCATTTGTATGGCATTATATATTTGGAAGTAATAGAAATCTCAAATCAGATGAAATTAGACCAAATGATTGACCATTGGTTGTTAATATATTGGCTTGCATGAACAGCACACTGTACAAGGAATGGTTGTCAAAACCTGGAAAAACATGAAGAAATTATAAAACTTGCATTTAAAATTTCAATATCCTTCAATTTTTAGAATGCAAAGTTTATAAAACTATGCAAATTATTTTAGAAGTATAAAATTTTACTGTGAGATTATTAATTTCTTTATAATTATTTTAAATTTATTTATCATCATTATATATATATGTATGTGTATATATATACCATATACATATATATATCACATATATATACATATATATATCTCATATACATATATATGTATGTAAATCCCATAACTCCTCATAGTACATATATACATATATAACTTTAAGTTCCATAAGATTATGGAAGACATTCATACCAAAAAGATATTTTTAATTTAATGAAATTAAAGTTTTCGTGTTTATATATAAATAAGAAACCTGTCATTGACAATATTAGAAAACATCAAAATAATCTTGCTTTGAAATGTATGAGTACCTGGACATTTAATCATATTAAATTCCACTGAGTTTTCTTCCACATTAAACCAAATGAGTAATCACGTATTTCTGATAATTTTTATAATGGTAGTAAATAAGCCTTCTGAAATATGATTTCTATTTCCTTACAAAAAAAATGCAAAGTAAATAAAAGACTAGTCTTTCAATGTTGCTAGGAAACATCACTGAGAAATAATATAGGCAAATTATATATTAGTCAGAAATTTCTGATTAACTCTTTTATATCTGTATTCAAATACTTTAAAATATGTATATCAGGCTACTAACTTTAAGATATAATTTTATTTTGAGGCAAAAGTTGAAAATATTGCCCCTGAATATTGGTGAATGGTTGAATGAAAATTATATCTGTAAAGTTCATAAAAGTAATTTTTAAACTTAATAAATTTACTAGGTAAATTAACTATAGACAACATATAATGATATAACATTTTATAGCAATTCATCTTATGAATATGTTATTCTTAATTTTTTAGATCAATAGGTTTTGTTTAAGAATCAGGGAAAATTATTGGAAATTGTAGAAGGGAAAGTCAATGAAAGTATATTTATTATCATGACTTTTTTAGCCTTCTAAACTTATTTAAATTTTTATAACACAGGTCAAGCACCTCTAATTCAAAAAACTAAAATCGGAAATAATGTGAAATCTGAAACTTTTAAAAGATCAACATGAACCCACAAGCAGAAAACTCCACACCTGACCTCATGCAATAAGTTTTGGTCAAAACTTTGTTTCATGAACAAAGTTATTTAAAATGTATAAAATTATCTTCAGGCTATGTGTATAAGGTATATATAAATAAATTTTCTGTTTACACTTGAGTTCTATTCCCAAGATACATCATTATGTATTTGAAGATACTCCAAAATTTAAAAAAAAAAATTCTAACATACTTGTGATAGGGGAGATAGCTAGAGAAAGGCAGACGGGGTAGGTCCTCTGGTAACAATATAGCAAACTTCCAGCAAGCATCTCAGGTTCAGTCTCGGTAAATAAGCTCGCTGCAAGCCTCTCAAGCTAGAGCTTAAGTACTCACTGCTAGGATGGAAAAACAACCAATCGGCTTGCTCCCAAGTACTGACCAATCAGCTCACAATTAGGCCCTATCTCCTGCCGATTGGTCCTTAGTACTGAAGAATAAGAACAGCTAGTCCTGACCAACCAGCTCACAGCTAGTGCTAGTCAATTGGCTCAGTCTTAGAGCTATATAAGCACCAGGTTTCAGCCCCACACTGGCCACCTCTTTGGGTCACCTCCCACTGTGGGCGATTTTCTATCCTCTCAATAAATCCTACTTTCTTGCTTTCTGGCTGTCTGTGTGCCTTATTCTTCCTGGGCATGAGAGAAGAACCTCGACCTGAAGAGCTGTGACCTGAAGAGGTGCAGAAGATCATCAGAGCTGTGACCTGAAGAGTGGCAGAAGATCATCAGAGCCCAAGAACCGTGCACCCCAGAGGCTGGCTTGTCAGCCCACAGAGTCAGCTGAACCAGCAGAGTTGCTGGAAGAAGGCGACACTCCGGAACTGAGACACTCTGGGGCCTAGACTTGCCAGCCCACCAAACCAGTAAAACTCTCAGAGGTTGACTTACCATCCCATTAGAGCCAGCACTTCCAGGACTAGGCTTACCAGTCCCTAGATACGACCCTCTCTGGGGCTTGGCTGGCCAACCGATTAAGCTAACACTCTCGAAGCCCAGGCTGACCTGAAAACTCCATATCACTTGTGGTCCCAAGCATTTTAAATTAGAACACTCAACCTCTACTGTGATTTCTAATTGAAGTACAAATTGTATTGTTTGCCAATCTACAGGGATGAGTTTAGTATATAGTATTTCTCAAACATACATAACCACGGATTTTTTTTTAATATGATGATATCTTGCACTTTTGCGTGCTTAGTAACCTGGCATGTACTTTAAAGTTGTTGATATTTTTAAGAGCCTATTAAAGGAATGATTGCCAAAAAGACAAACAGAAAACAAGAATCTTACTTTTGAACTAATTGACGATTTTCAGCAATCATCATATTCTTTACATTTCAGGTATCTTATGGAAGACAAGTCACTATTACTTTATTACTTATTCCTAAACGCTGAGAATTCCCTTTTTTTCCTTGACCTTTATTTACCTATAAAGTGATATAGCACTCTGTTTTGGTTACCAACTTACGATAGTTGTACGCAATACCTTAGAGACAGACAGACAGACAGACAGACTTGTTGTATCTTGATTGGTTGTGGGTTTGTCATCATCTTGGTCCAATTATGGATATATCTATATTCTCAAGAGTTTAGTTTTTAACAGCAGATCTTAGCATGTTGTAATGTTGACCACAATTTCTGTTTACATAGCACCCTTGATATTTTAAATAGATGAAGGAGCTGGAACACTCTGAATAAATTTCCCAGAATTATACAGGTTTAAATGGCACTACAAACTATCTTGTACAAAAACTTTAAATCTTGGGTACTGTGGGTGGCTCATTTTGGTGCAAATATATGCAATAAAAAGAAGCCAAGGAGAAAGGGTTAAGATGAGTACGTTAAGGTGTAGAACATCTCACTGAAAATATTGTCCTATTAAGGTTAATGAGAAATATCTTTAGTATGATAATTATTTTATATACTTTAAACAGATAGATGATATAGAAATAGATACAGAGTATAGAAATATTCACTTTGATACAATGAAGATTGTCAATAGGCATTTTGACATGAAACTTTAAACTATAATACATATTATATGTTTAAATATAATTATTAATAGGAAAAAACTAGCACCTTATTTTAAAGCTTTCTTTAAAAAATTATGAAAACTGCATAATCCTAGGCTTATGAAATTCCTGCTTTCATAAATTTATATTATTTGATAATTTTTAACTTCTTTCACTAGATAATTAACTGACCAGTAATGAATGAATTCCTTTTTTCACTATTTCAAGGGATTATTAAAATCAAATTTGATATTTGAAAACACACACCATTGGAAAAAGAAAAAATAGAACACAATTTATTAATTCTTTAGCTACGAGTACTAGCTTCAGAATGCAAAATAAAGATAGTATTATTGAGAATGCACTAGTTTTAGTGCTTACATCTAAAGTTTTTCTCAATTCAAAAAGTTTTGAACATTATAAATTGCGATAAATGCTATACAAATCTGTTACTTGTTTGTCTTATTTTTGATTTTCTCTACTAGTCTTCAGTTTAGCTCATTCCCACATCCCACTGATTTTTTTCTAATTTAAATTTTTTGTTTATTTGTTTGTTTTTTGTTTTTGTTTTTGTTTTGAGTCGAAGTTTCACCCTGTCCTCCAGGCTGGAGCGCAATGACACACTCATGGTCACCGCAACCTTGACTTACTGGGCTCAAGTAATCCTTCTGACTCAGTCCAAGTGCTCTGTGCTAAATTACTCTCAACTGGCACTGTCTATTGTCTAACAAATGTTTAGGGATTAAAAATAAATATATGCTGGTAAAGAAATAATCAGCTATATGTTTTAGCTTACCTATAGTTAGAGTTGACTTATTCTTTTTGACGAAAGAAGGTAAGAAAATTTTTAACACGTAGCTATTATAACTAAACTACAAATTATAAAAAATTGTATATTTTAATAAATTGAATATCAATCTAAATATAAATTATAGATCATTTCTCTTCCAACATTTTAAATGAAATATTATTACAAATAAAGAATTGCAGGCCATGTTCAAGTTACAGCTATGTTGTGCTCTGCAAGTTCATCTGTAAGCCACTGCTAAAATTTGGAACATATTTCCCCATAAACCCTGCAAGATGAATGTGGTTAGGATACAAAGCCAACCTGCAAGATTCTACCTAAATCAAAATGTAATTAAAATGTAGCAACTATATTATTATAGAAACTGGCCATTATTTATCCAGCTGCTTCTTTGGGAAACAGTTTCCAATTTCCAAGGAAATTGGAGCACTTGAACTTCATCTTTCTTTTCACATTGCCAGTTGTTTGTAGGATTCTTCTAGCCTTTCTCCAGCCTCACCTTTCAGGAGCTCCTATTTCAATGATATAAATTAAGGTTCTTTATCAGTATAGAGAAACATCTCTCAGCAAGAAACCATTTGCAGTTAAAAGATCCTCATAAATCCTATGGTTATCTCTCACAATTGCCTTTAAGACTGTATTCTGTTTTCTGGTTATTTTTGTGTATCTGCATTTTTCAAGAAAGTCAATCTGCAACTGTCATCATATTTTCAAAGAAATTAAAGACCTCACTCCCTCCCATGTACATAATAGGAAGCTAGGTTTGAGTTTGTTTATTTATACATTTGGGGAAAGTAATACATGTCAAGAGATAGATCAAAAGTAAATTACTTCTGTGAGTATTAATATATGATAAAATTGAATATAAGAAGGTACTTCAAATATCACACATCTAACTCTTGCTTTTCACATGAGAAAAGCAATAGTCAAAAGTAGTATTTAGTTGAGTGTATATATCTAGCTAATTTACAGAGCTGTGTTTAAACCCAGAGTGGTGATGTTCTATCTCATTACCTGAGCACTTAATTATAAACTGATCTGTGGGGTTGTCATATCTGAGAACATTTTCCTAAGCTAGACGAATATGCTTATATCTCATACCCTCAAATGCTTCTCCAAGTACTCAATCCTCACAAGTTCCCAAAACATGTGGTCACACATGTAGAATACTCTGCTTCCTTATCTGCTATCAGATTATGTGCCTTTATGGAACAGAAATTCATATAAAATGAAACCATTAAATTATCTAGCACAAAAAAAATCCATATGTTATTCAACATGTGACAAAACAGAGACCTAGGAAATCCTAACTTTTTTCCAGAGCACAGCCCATTTTGTCAGCATGCACTTTGTAAGGAATCTGCTGTCCTCTGAAATAAAGGAATGGATGGGGACTTTTGTTGTTTTGTTTTCCTTCCAGAATCAAGTGTAATCTCTTTCACATCCTTAATTGAGTCCACATACTGAAAAGTGCTACTTTGATGATTTAAATGTACAGTCCTTCGGGGAAAAAAAGCAACTTTGCTTGAGTTACTGAAGAAACTGGCATGAAGGCTGAAGCTCTTGACAACATCTTTAAAAATGCCTATTAAAGCTGGGTGCTGTGGTTCAAGCCTGTAATCCCAGGACTTTGGGAGACCAAGGCAAGAGGATTGCCTGAGCCCGTGGGTACAAGACCAGCCTGGGTAACTTGGCGAGACCTCATTTCTACAATAAATCAAAAAATTAGCTGGGCATGGTAGCACACACCTGTAGTTCTGGCTACTTGGAAGGCTGAGGTGGAAGGATCACCTGAGCCCAGCAGGTCGATGCTGGGGTGGCCGTAAGCATGCTACTGCACTCTAGTCTGAGTGACAGAGTGAGACTCTAATTTAAAAAAAAAATGCCTGTGAACTGTCATTATTTTGAGTGGTAACTACCAAAATAGTGTTACATATTGATCTATTTATAATAAATACAAGTTTTTTTTTAACCTGTTTTTTTAAAATCACTGAAAACCTAGAAGATAACAGAGCTCTCTCTTTTAGGCATTATTAGGGAGAGTGACTGATGGGAAACAATGCTATTCCAAGTGGTAAGGTTAAAAACCTACAACATAAAAATTCTAATTTTCTGGTGTTAGACATTCTAAAGTTGATGATGCCATAAGTTAGCAAATCTTTTAATTTCCAAATTTAATGTTAGATGCTTTATTATGATGTGAAGATATTTAGCATTATATGACTGAATATACAGCTTTTTCTTGACTTGTCTAAGATTTGTATAGGTATGGAGGATTTATTAAAAGTTTCCAAAGTAAACACTGGTTAGGAAAAGCTGATATATGGAGATATAAAATAATTATTTCAATTAAATTATTTATTTATTATATTTTGATTAACTTAACATAAGGAAGTTTAAAAAATAAAACGTTGCAATAAAATGGTGATAACAAGAAATACATCATAATACGATTTAAACCATTCAGATGTTGCTTTCTATATGCCCATTTACATGATGTAATACTGGATGCTTTATAAAAATTAAACAATGGAATTACTCAGCAAGATGTAAATAGGGAAAACCTAGTTTACAGAATGGGAAATGAAAGTTCTGGGAGATAAAATCACATACAATGGCAACAGGGCATCCAGGCAAAATTATGTTGCCAAATTCTGCATCCTTCCTACCTGTATAGTTTTCCCCACACTTGGCAGTAACAGAATATGAGTATTTATTATCTCACATATTTTTGGAGGGTCAAGGATTTGGGAGTGTCTTGACTGGTGGTTCTTGCTCAGGATCTCTCACAAGATTGGAGTTGGCTTTATCATCTCAATGCTTAAATGGGACTGGAGAATCCACTTCCAAACAGGCTCAGTTCCTCATAGGTTTTAGACTGAAGTTCTAGGCTTTTCACGTCTTTGGCTCCTCAGTAAGGCAGCTCACACAAAGGCAGTGGGTTTCTTTGAGAATGAGTGAACAGGAAAGGAGGGAGAATGGAAGGGAGACCCAAGATGAGAGCTACAGACTTCTTGTAACTATCTCAGAAGTAACATGCATCGGTTCTACCATATTCTGTTATTAAAAATGAACCACTAAATCCAAACCACCCTCAAGAGACTGGGAATGAATCGCTACCATATTGATGAAGGGTGGGCTAGAATGTTGTGGTGATATTTTTTAAGACTGTCATGCTAGTATTACACACTACTTCTGTGTGTGTTTTGTTACATGTAAAGTACATGTTTTACATTGAGTTTTATAAGCATTTTATAATTGAGATCAGTATTGCTCTAATATTTTTATAAGCACTTGAAATTAATTAGTATATAATGATTTAATGTACATTTTTGCTGCAAGAGAATTAATAGAACTATTTAAAGACAATGATACATGTAGTAAAAATGAAGGTTATCTTTATGTTCTCTGAGGCTGAGGAATTAGTGTTGCTTTAGATTAAAATAATTTTGCCAGGAGTGGTGGCTAAAGCCTGTAATCCCAGCACTTTGGGAGGTGGAGGTGAGAGGATTGCCTGGGCCCACAAGTTCAAGACCAGCCTCGGCAACAAGGCAAGACCTTGTCTCTAGAGTAAATCAAAAAATTAGCCAAGGATGGTGGCACATGCCTGTAGTTCCAGCTACTTGGAAGGCTGAGGTAGAAGGGTCATCTGAGTCCAACAGGTCGAGGCTATAGTGGCTGTGAGTGTGCCACTGCACTCCTGCCTAGGCGAAACAGTGAGACTCCTATTCAAAAAATAAATAATAATAATAATAATTTCATGTTATTTACGTAGTTATTGAAGAAGATGCTCTGACCTATATCTAAATAATTTTATACTTTAAATATTATAAGTAAAAAAAATAAATGGATAGTAATGGCCAATTATTTATTCCACAAAATGCCATAATATTAGCTACAGAAAAGATAAGCATTAGACTTCATTTTGAGTCCAACATTTTATTTAAAATATATATGCATCTAGTATTACAAATTTTATCGGGAAATATATTATAAGTTTGTATTTTATAGATCTTTAATTCTTATGAGAATACTTTTTTTGAGAACATTATTTAATACATTTTTAAGATATAGTTCATTATGTCTGAAACACTTATTTGTTCTGAACTCGGTGAAAAGTCCAGACCTTCTGAAACTTGGAACTATCCATACCAGAGATTTAAAACTTATTCTCAAAAGCTCATTTTGCTTCCAATGCAATTAATGTAAGGGATTCAAATGTAAGTAGATAAATTGAAGGATAATTAATTTGGCTCATGAAGAAAAATGACTGGGAAACAGTGAACAAGAAAGATAATAAAGTAACAAAATGAAATTGCATAATTCTATATTTTATTTTATTATTGCTAGGACAATTTGTAGAATTATTAAAACATTTTTTTCTTTATTGAGATAATCAACAGGATTTAAGACATAACTGTAAGAGTGAAGCAAAATATCTACTTTTAAAAGAATAATGCAAAGATTTACATTTAGAGAAAGAAGTCATGGACATATCAAAGCATTATTCCCAAAGGTTTATCCACAATATTAATAATAATGAAAATAGCAATCATATAAACTACAATTTATTCAAGAACAGACAATAATATACTCACCAGATCCTACATGATAATTTGATTTTCCAGATTTTATAGAGAAGTAAATTAAGTCTCAGAGAAGTTAAATAGATTTCCCAAGGCACAAGGCCACACTAGTCAAGTCAGGATTTGAAACTCTTCTATTCGATTCCAAAGTCTGTTGTTGATTTTTCCACTTATGTCATGTGTTTGGAAGGCTTGGCTTTATTGATAGTTTAAAAAAAATTCATGTATTATTCTTAAACAGAAGAAAATGGCAGATTTTCCCTAAAATAATTTTTTTAAAAAACAGCAGCTTGCAAAATCTTGGTAGTAAAGTTTATTTTTAAGACTCCGGAGAACAGAGAATTAATAACAATAAGGCAAAGTAATCATAATCAAAACACTAATGCTTTACAATTGTTAAAACTTTGTATGCATTCATTTATTCTTTTACATATATGTATTTTTAAGTAAAATCTCACCAAACATATTTTTAAAAACTTGGCTATGTCCTGTTTATTCTTTTTTTAACTTTAAACTTATGATTGGCATATTCATGGAATGCAATGTGATGTTCTACTCCATGTACACTTTGTATAGTGATCAAATCAGAATAATTAGCATACTCATCACCTTAAATATTTATCATTTCTTTGTGATGAGAATATTCAAAAATCTCTCTCCCAGCTATTTACAGTAGACACTATTGTTAATATTAGTCATACTACTGTGCAATAGAACATGAGAACTTATTTATTCTATCTAATGTAGCTTTCTATGTATCCATTAACCAATCTTTCCCCATATCTCACCCCTTCCTGCCCTTGTCTGGTAGACATTGTTCTGTTATCTACATCTTTAGAACAACTTTGTAGGTTCCACCAATGAGTTAGATCACATGGTATTTGTCTTTCTATGCCTGGTTGATTGTATTCAACATCATTTTACTTAAATCGTGGTAAGAATGTTTGCCATAAGATTACCCTCATCACAAATTTTTAGGTGCACAATACCTAAACTATAGGTACCGTGTTTTACAGAAGATTTCTAGAACTTATTCGTCTTGCACAACTGAAAACTTATACTCATTGAAGAGTATCTCCCTGTTTCTCCCTCCCCTAATCTCTGACAACCACCATTTTACTGTCTGACTTCAGAGTTTGACTATTATTAGTATATCATATAAGTGGAATCATGCAGTATTTATTATTTAGTGGCTGGCTTATTTCACTCACCATAATGTCCTCAAGGTTCACACGTGTTATTGCATTTGGCAAGATTTCTTTCTTCTTTACGTCTGAATAGTATTCTATGTATATACCACATTTTCCTTATAATTCATCCATCAATAGAAATTTAGGTTGTTTCCACATATTGACTACTGTAAATAGTGATATAGTAAACATAGGGGTGCTGATATCTCTTTAAGATGTTGATTTTATTTTTTGTGGATATAAAACAAGAAGTAAATGTGCTGGATCATATGGCAGTTCTATTATTAATCTTTGAGGAGACTCGTCACTGCTTTTCATAAGTAGCTGCATCATTTTCATTTTTCATTCCCACCAGCAGTTTATATGGGTTCCAATATCTTCATATCTTTGACTATACTTGTTGGTTTTTTTAAATAATAGTCATCATAACAGATTTGTGGTGATATATTACTGCACTTTTGAATTAAATTTTGCTGTTTTTTTTGTAATCTTGAGCATCTTTTCTTAACCTGTTGCCCATGTGTGTGCATTCTTTGGATAAATTTCTGTTCAAGTCTTTTGCACATTTTTAAATTGGATTATTTGCATTTTGTTGTTGTTGTTCTTTAATTGCAGGCATTTCTTAGAAATTTATCCCTTATCAGATATACGACTTGCAAATATTTCCTCCATTTCATAGGTAACTTTTCATATTGTTGCTTGTTCCTATTACTGTGTCAAAGCTTTTAAGTTTGATGTATGCCTACTTGTCCAATTTTATTTTTGTTGCTTGTTCTTTTGGTATCATTTCCAAGAACTCATTGCCAAGCCCAATGTCATAAAGTTTTCCTTTATGTATTAACATAATAATTTCATTTATAATGTTCTGTTTCACTTAGTAACAATTTCCCGTTATTCTCCACATAACTAAGTATTCACACACGCATGAATTTTGCTGACTCCGTATTATTCCTTTACATGAACATAGCCATCCTGGATACTGAAGTAGGCAATGAATTCATGACCATCTTCAAAACAAATGCAACAAAGGCTAAGATTGACTGGTGGGACCTTTTCAAACTAATCATTTAATTTAACCAACATTTATTAGTAATAACTATCCCTAATTTTTCAATAAGCAGAACTCAGTGAATCTCTTTAAAGTTATGTTTTTATAAAGAACATCCTTTATCAATTTTATAGAATAATATTTCATTATGGGTCTTTTCTTTTTGTTTCTTTTATTTAACATTATTTATAGGTGATCCATCCTTGATGGTGATTGTGGTTATAATTATTTCACTGTTATTGCTCTATAATATTGCATACGAATGAAAGAGTATTTAATAGTTACAGTATAGATGAATATTGGGGTTGCTTCCAGTTTTGGATTATTATAAACATTGTTTCTTTAAGTGTATGTGTATGTCCCTTTGGAAGTATATATATATATACATTTTAGTTTTGAGATAAGTGTATATTCACATGCAAATGTATGAAAACACAGCAAGAGAGATTACTTGCATTCTTTAATGGAATTACTGAATCATAGGGTATATGTATGTTCAGTTTATTAGATACTGCAAAATAGTTATACAAATTGCATACAACAACTCAAATGTGTGGGTAGTGTAAAAAATTAGTTTGTCCACAACCTAACTTGGTATCATTTGACTTTTTATTAGTAGCCATATGGCTGAGTATGTAGTAGTTACATATTGTGGTTTTCATTCACATTTTTAATATCTAATGAATTTACTTATTCATTTATATGTTTATTGATCATTTGGGATATCCTCTCTAGTGAAGATACTCTAATTAAATTTTTTGACATTTATTTTTTTATTGTGACTTTTTAGTTGTTTTGTAGAACTCTTTATATATCAGTCATTTGTTTTATACCTATATAGCAAATACATTATTTCACTCTGTGGATTGTCTTTTCATTCTCTTAAGGGTTTTTTTTTAAGTAATCACGTCACTTAATTTTAATATATTTTAATTTAATATATTCCTTAATAATTAACATTTTTGCATTATGTTTAAGATATCTTTGTATACACTAAAATCATGAAAGTATTCTCCTATTGGTTTTTGTTTTGATGGTGAAACAACTCTATCACTTTTTTGAAATTACATTTTAGTTTTGAGATAGTGTATATTCACATGCAAATGTATGAAAACACAGCAAGAGAGATTACTTGTATTATTTAATGGGTTTATTCTAGTCCCCCAGTTCTAGTTCTTTTTTTCTTTTGCTCTGTCATGCAGGTTTTTAGAATGTAGTGGTGCTATCATAGCTCACACCAGCTTGAACTCCTGGGCTCAAGTGACCATCTTGTCTTAGCTATCCAGGTAGCTGAGGTTACAGGTTACACCCAGCTATTACACCTGGCTAATTTTTTGAATTCTTTTTATAAAAATGGGTTCTCACTATATTGCCCAGGCTAGTCTTGAACTCTTGGCCTTAAGCGATCCTCCCACTTAGCCCTCTAGAATGCTGAGATTATAGGCATTAGCCACCACATTTGGCCCCATCTTATAAAATTATAGCACAATATCAAAATCAGAAAATTGATAGTAATATAATCCACCAATCTCGTTCAGTTACACTCAATTTTACATGCACTCATTTGCATAAGTGTATATATGTTTGTGTTTAGTTCTATGCAATTTTATCTCACATAAAGTGCTAGTTTGCTATAGCTGCTGTAATAAATTACCATTGAGCTCAGTGGTTTAAAACAATAGAAACTTATTCTCACAGTTCTGGAAGCCAGAAATCCAAAATCAGTATCATTGTACCAAAATCAAGGTATTTGCAAGGCTGTGCTCCCTTTGGAAGGTCTAGGGAAGAATCTGTTCTTTGGCTTTCCCAGTTTCTGGTGACTGTGTCCTTCCATGCCATTCTCTACCTCCATCACCACACTGTCTGGTCTTTTATGTGTGTACTTGCCCCTTGTCTCTCTTTTAGAAGAACTTTTGCAATGGTATTTAGGTTCCACTCAGATAAATGAAGATAATCTCTTTATTTGAAAATAACCATATCTGCAAGGATCTTTATTTTTTTAATATTGAAACATTTACATTTACAGATTTCAGGGATTAATGCAGAAATATCTTGTGGGAGCCACAAGATATTTTATTCTACCACATTTGGATTTGCATAGACATCATCACAGTCAAGATACAGAACAAACCCTTTTACCACATGGGGTCCTTGTCTTGTCCTTTAAAAACTGCACCCACCTCCACCTCACCCACCTTCACCCTTCCTCTAACCTCTGAAAACTACTAATCTGTTCTCCAACTCTATTTTTGTCATTTCAGTAATGTCATATAAGTAGATTCATATGGTATCTAACTCTTTGGGCTGTCTTTTTTTTTTTTTTTTCATTGACATAATTCCCTGGAGATTCATCCTTGTGTTGTATTTATCAATAGCTCATCTTTCTTATCGCTGAGTCGCTTTTCATGGTATGGATATACCACATTTTGTTTAACTATTCATCTTTGGAAGGATATTTGAGTTATTTTCAGATACAGATTATAACAAATAACACTGCTGTCAACATTTGTGTACAGGTCTTGTGTGAACATAAGTTTTCATCTCTCTGGGATCACTGCCCAAAAATGAAATTGCTGGGTCATTTGGAACTGCTGGAAGGTTCAGAACATTGTCTTTTTTAACTTTCAGTCCCCTTGCTCTTTAAGACTCAGGGTTTTAGAACAAAGTTGAATTCAAGTATTTCCAATGCCTTTATCAGATAAACTGCTCTGTTATACAATTTATGACCTTATGCAAGACCAAGCTCAGCATTTGTGATTTACCCTTAGACTCCCTAAAAACAGATTTTATTGGAGACCATATCTGTTTTAAGACATTCCACTAAAAATCTGTCAGTTGCAACTCAAATTTCTTCTCAAAAAAAATTTCAGATTCTCTGGTCACTACTATAATAATAAGCTTCTGCTGGATTTTTTTCAACAAATTCAACCAACATGCCTCTGTTCTAGAAGTGAACATAATCTGGATTTAAGCCAAAATATCTACTACATAGAGTAATGTTTAAGCAAGTATTTTGATTAAAGGTTCCATTAAAATGGGAATATCAATAAGCCAAAGAATTGGTATTGAGAACAGAGATAGAAGCAAATCTTCAGTAAAAACAATTATCTGTGTACATCAAAGAGAAAAATTCACCTTCACGAATTTTGTAGGGCTTAAAGACTAACCTCATCATTCTTCTTGAGACCCGGAGAAATTCTTCAGGCAAGTGTGACACAGTGATAAATTACTCTTTGTTGTTCACTAATATTGAACAACTTTGAGAAAGACAGAAATGTTCAGAGGTCAAATGTTACTGACTTCCTAGCCCCAAATGCTTGCACAAACAGTTATAAAGATACGTGAGAATTCATTTGGAAAAAGTTGTATGACAACAAAAAAAAATTGCAATTTGTGTCCACCTCACAATAAATATATGGTTTCTTAATTTTCTTTAATAATTCAAAACATCCCCATGAAAAATTTAAGGAATATGTTACTATTATAGGAATTTTTGTTTGTATTTTAATAATTAAAAATTCTAGTTATAAATGTTGAAATGACCCATTTTTAAAATGTGGCCTGCCAAGTGATCAAGTAACCTATCATTTTATCAGCGTGGCACTTGCTTAATATGTCTATTTCCCTAATAAAATATATCATTACAGTACTAAATAGACTTATGAAATATGTCTATTTAGATTGTGAAAGTATCTTAAATTTTGTAAGAAACCTGTATTCATATGGAAATACCACTTTTATTTAATAATTGCATCCAAATATTTGAGTTGTTATTAAATTTTTAATGTGTGCATGTTGAGTTTTTTCAGTCTTTCATCTCAAAGAGAAAGTTAAAAAAGAAAAAGATCCAGTTTTAAAATATCATTAGATTTTTCCTCTAGTAATTCTTGATTCATAAACTAATATGTTTTAAGATGATTAGAAATTAGGGAACTCTTGCATTTCTCTTTTTAGTCAATACTGTCTATTTTTAAATGAATAATTTTTAAAATGCAAGGAAAGTGAATAAATAGCAGTTATGCAAAGTGATACTGCCAGGATCATGAAGTAAATTACTGCTGGAAAGTAGGAGAACATAGTTGTTTGTTTTTTCCACCTCTGACTTTTATTACAGAAGTTTTTCCAGTTAGATAATGAGTTAATAATAAAAGGAGGCTAAATACGTATTTGCACTGAAAGCCATTCCCCACCAAATTTTAACAATAGCAACTCCCTAAAAGAGAGTTTATCTAAACAAAAATCAACAACTAATGTGTGCTGAAAGGTCACATTAACATCAGTGAATCTTCCATAAATAGTCTCTACCACTTACTGCGAGTAAGCAAGACTGAAGTGCCTTTACAATTGTCTCCTGGCTCATTTTTGCCTTGAACCTGCATAATATGAGTCTTGAATAATCTTGTGAGTGTACGTGTGTGTGTAAACTGTCTTTACTTACAAACTAGAGACATCTTTTAAAGTTATCAGTAAATTGCGTCAGTCTCTGTGGCCCTGAATGTATAGTTTGGTCCTTTCTTTTTAAATTCCCCCCATGGAATTCAGTAATTTAATACATCTAGGAAAAACATGGATATATGCAAACGCGATTTGGGGAAAATTTTTCTCATTATGGTATCAATTCCAGTGTACTGTTTTGCATAATTTATGTAAATATGTACATATGCAAATATATGTTCGTATTGTATCAGTTACTTATTGCTGCATATCTTAGTATATTCAGGCTGTTATAACAAAATACCATACTGGCTAGCTTACAAACAACAGAAACGTATTTCTCGCACTTCCGGGAGCTAAGAAGTCAATGATGCTGGCAGATTTGATGTTGGTGAGGACATACTTCCTGGTTCATAGATGAGGCCTTCTCTCTGTATCCTCACATGTCAGAAAGGCCAAAAGAGCTCTCTGGGGCTTCTTGTATGAGGACACTAAGTCTCATTCATGAGGGCTTCACCCTCACAACCTAATCACCTCCTAAAGGCCTCATCTCTTAATACTGTCACACTGGTGATTAGGTTTCAACATATGAATTTGGGGGTGGGGGGCATTCAGAACATAGCACTGCATAAAAAAATTTCCCCCATATTTGACAGCTTAAAAGCACAATCAATATTTAATATTTAATATCATTTTTGTAGGTTCAGAAATTAGGAGCAGCTTAACTAGATAGTTTTGCCTTAGGGTCTATTATGAGGTCACTGTCAAGAAGTCTTGTTCCCAACCCCTTCCCAACCTGAAAAAGTAAAATTAAATATCATTATTATTTATTATTGTAATAAATCAGAAAGTAATGACTACTATATATCACAACATTAATTTTCCTTTCCCAAGGAAAACTAACTTTAGCTAGAAGACTTAAGGATACTCTTGTCTTTTACAAACCCAAGCAAGTAGAATTCTACCTTCATGGATAGATTAGCGAAGTCAGGCTCTGTCTTCTAAATTTTGTTTTGTATAAAATTAATCTCTAATTATTCTTAAAATTGACTATTGTATCAAAATCTCAACTTATATCTACTATTTATTTTGACTTTTAATTAGCTCTGATGCTCATTCAATTTCACAGTTACTGCTCATGCTTATTCCCCACAAAGTAAAAGGAGTAACAGAACAGAAAAGTTAGCTAGAAACACAGCCAAATAAAATGTTAGCCAGACAATGCCCTTTAAGGAATCTCATCTTCATTTTATCTTTGTTTCTTTTTACTAAGAGCCCTTCTCTTCTACTTTGCTCCTAGGAAACGCTTTTAAAAATGAAATATGTAATTACATTTCATTCTCTTGGTGAATGTATGAGTCAGTTAGAAAGCAAGGTTAAATATAACAGAGAGATCAGATCTGCCCAGACTAGAATTCTGTATTTTTTCCAGAGCTAATGTTTCTATTCTGAACAGAGCAACTCAGCTTTGGGAAAAATTCAAAGGTTACATGGACCTCACACCAATCTGAGGCTATAATTTTCTGTATTGTCCTTCTGCCAAATATAATCCAGTTAATGTTGTTTGAGGGCATTTAATAATAGGTAGCTCACTATCTCCTCAGGAAATCTTGATAAATTTGGGATGATTATAAATTGTTTGGCGAGTTCTTACTTATACTGAGTCAAAAATGTAAAATTTCTTCTATGTAATCATCTTTCACTTTTGTGTACAACATATCTCTAAAGCAACACTCATCCAAGCTTAATGGCCCTAGTTTCTTAAATATTTTTTATAGGAATTCAAGATCATATTCTTAATCATGATCCTTTGACTCAGGAAAGTTTTCCATTTGCACATTAGCCCCACACCCATTTCTCTGCCACACCAGTAAAAATTCCTGAAATAGATGAAATTACACTGCCATTAGAAAGAGAAACTATAAAATCAGCAGATATTTTATAGTAGAGATATATTGTCACTTTAGTGAGATTTTTTTTAAAAAGTTCTTAGATCAGCAAATAAAAGCATATTGAAGTCTATCACTTAGAAGAGAGATTGATAGGACAGAATGATATGGAGTACAGACCCCAAAGCCAAAGGCTGTCAATGACCAGAGTAGAAATTCACACAGAGAGAGAATCTTACATAATGGATCTGGATAGTGTAATCTTATTAGAGATTTTGTGGAAATGGGCAGTTCACTCATTAATAGTAAAGTGGTTTTTTATTATATAACTGTTTTTTTTCCTTTCCTACACCCATTCAGAAACTCTGACTTATAAATTGGCTTCCCATGTAGGTCTAGTTATTTAAAATGACTGTAGTCGTTATTCTGCGGGGGAAAAAAAAGTGTTGCAATGTATATGATAGATTAAATACATAAATTTGTGTTCTGGATTAACACTATCCTGGGTTTGATTAATATGAGTTGGCTGCATTTTCTGTATAAATCAAGATTATGTTGTTCCTCAGCAAGCTAACTGTCTTTGGACTGAGCTTAGCCTCAGGACTTGTATGTATTCAAAAAGGTGGTCGTGGTAAGCTAAATGAAGTTCCCCCCAATATATCCACCTCCTTATCCCCACAACCTGTGAATGCATTCTATGGGGATAAAAAGTACCTCACAGATGTGATTAAGGATCTTGAGATGAGATTATTTGGGGCTATCTGGGTTTGCCCAAGCTAATCACAAGTGTCCTTACAAGAGGGAAGTAGTAGGGTAAGAGAGAGGAGACATGACAGTCCAAGCAGAAGTCAAAGCAATGAATTTTCAGATGGAGGAAGAAACCATAAGCCAAGAAATGAAGGCAGCATTCAGAAGCTGGAACAGCAGGAAAACAGATTCTCTTAAGAGCCTCCAGAAGGAGCTTGACTCTGGCAACACATTTGTTTAATCTAAAAGACTCATTTCTGACTTTTGAACTATAGAACTGTACAATCATAAATATATGTTGTGGTAAGACATGAAGTTTGTGGTAATGTGGTTATAGTAGAGATTGGAAACACATAGAAGACTCTTAGATTGTAGCTAATTGACCTTTTCCTGTTAACACCCACATTTTGCGTTGTAAGTTTTTTGTTTTGTTTTGTCTTGTTTTGTTTTCCTGAAATGTCTACATATCTACAAGGAGACCCCCCAAAAAACAAGAATTATTTTTGGATAGTGGGCCTCTCCTGTTAGGTTCTAGGAACCCATTGGCATCAGTGTACCAACTAGCATTGGTGTGAGAGATTTTGGCTTCAGCGAATTTATTTATTTATTTATTTATTAGATTCTTTCAAGACACTTGCACATTTCCTGATGGGTTATTTACAAGTGCACCTTCCCACAACACACAGAGTATTCAGCAGTTTTTGCCCCAAAATTTTATGATCCTCACACCCCACCCTCCCTATTCATAACCTATTTACAGGATCTTGCCCTGAGTGACTTTTTTGTTTGTTTGTTTCCCTGTTGAAAAAAGTCCTTAAAGAGAAATGTTTTGCTGATGTAGAAGAGGTAAAACAAACAAACAAACAAAAAGGCAGAAGCACTAAACAACATAAAATTTACAAGTTCAAAAACTTCTGAGCAGTGGAAAAAGTATCTCAATATGCGATTTGCATCAGAGGGTATTTTTGAAGTGATAGAAGCTTAAATATATAAGAATAAATACACAATTTTTATAAATAACTTCTGATTTGGGGGGTCACCCCTTCATATATATATCACATATAATTCTCTTCTGGAACAAACACAGCATTTTAAACATAATCTGATGGCTGTTGTTCCTTGTTATTAGACATTATGTTTTTTGTGTATGTTTTAAAAACCAGAACTGTTTTGGTTGTGGTCATATGTGTTTAGGTCTCTTAAAAGTCAGTAAAAATTGCTAGATATTCTTATTCTACCTGGAGAGATTTTGATTTTAAAATTCAAATACTATTAAAACCTTCCCTTAAGGAAAGCCGTAAGCCTAGTGTCATCAGCAGTGGATTATTTAAAATATTTCAATTGGAGATAACATAATTTTCAGATCAATTTTTCTGCAGAATAGGAGAACAAAAATAGTTTATTGAGGTCAAATAATGACATCACAACAACAGAAAAGCATAAGTCAGTTGTCTTTGCTATACGTAATTCAAATGGGAGCAATGATGTAAGTGATGTTTAAAAAAATACCAAAGTTGATTTTATTTTAGAAATACATGACTATCTAATAAATTTCCAAAACTGAATAAATTTCCAAAATTGTATAGGACATAGGAGAAAAAAAGTACACTTTCCTAAAGAGGTACAGAAAAAAATGAGATAAAATTTGATGTCAATTTTTAACAAAATTTTTAGCAAATTAGATAAACAATCGGCCCTCCAAGTGAATGAGTGTCACATCCGTATATTCAACCATCCACAGATAGAAAATACTTTCTTTTTTAATGGATGGCTAGGTTTGTCCTGAACATCTACAGACATTTTTATTGTCATTATTCCCTAAAACTACAATATAATAACTATTTACATAGCTTGTACACTTATTAGATGTTATCAACAATCTTGAAATGATTTAAAGTTTATGAGATGATGTGCAAATACTGAAGGCCATTTTATATCAGAGACTTGAGCATCCACAGATTTTGGTATCTTCGGTGTGTCCTGGGAACCAATGCCTTATAAATACCAAAAGACAACTGTGAGACAGCATTTCCTTTTCCAGATAAAAAAGTATTTAAAGCTAACATAGTTATTGGCAAAATAATAAATCATTTCTGTAGAGATCAAGAACAAGTGAAGAATATCTGCTACCAGCACTTCTATTTAAAATTGTACAGGAGGCTCCTGCCAGTGCAAGGAAAGTAAAATGTGAGTGCAAGGACTGGTAAATATGAAATCTTTTAAAAATGTTATTGAAGGTAGGATGACTATGTGCATATACAATTCAAAATAATCTACGGATTAATAATTAAAATTGGTAAATATTTTTAGCAAATATTTTGGTAGAAGGCCAAAATACAAATGATAATTTTATTTGTTTTTTACAGACCAGCCCCAAATTAGGAATTTAAAATTGAAAAACAATATACATATATCAGAATGAAAGTTATATATATATAGGAATGAAAAATATGCAAGAACTACACATACACAATTTTTCAAATATTGCTCAAAGGAAACATAAATAAAATAAAATAAATACCATGCTCAAGGCTGAAGATGAAGCTGACAGTGAAGAAGACAGTTCTTTCTTCTAGACACTGATAATACAAGCAGTAATAGGCACATTACAAAACTATTTGGGAATATTTTCAGCCATTCATTTCTTAGCTCTGTGTGAATGTATCAGAGAAAAAAGAAACACATATACAGAGTCAAGTATGTGTATGATTATAGTGACATTCATTATGACCCCGACTATAAACAACTTCATGTGCACTGACAGCAGTATTCATAATCAAATATTGGTAATAAATATATACAATATTATATAGCAATGAAAAGATCAAGTTGCTGCTGTACTTTATGGAATGGATAAATCCCATATACATAATGTTGAGTAAAATAATCAACACAAAAGATAACGTATCATATGATCTAATTCATTCAAGTTCATCAGCAGCCAAGGTAATCTATGGAGATAAAACTTAAAATAAATGTTACCTTTGTAGGGGACCCGTGTCCCAAATGGAGCAACTGAAGGCTTCTGAAATATTGATGATATAATTTCTTAACTGGATGGTGACTACACAAGTGCTTTCACTTTATAAATATCATTGAAGTGCATATTTTAAAATTTGTATCCATCCTGCTGTATGTGTGATATATTTCAATCAAAATTTATTGCAACAACAGATACATTCTCAGAATAACACACATACCCAAAAGAGAAAGATTGATTGCAGGGAAATGCAGCAAATCTCAGGAACATCCTAAATCAGGAAATAAAATTGAACTGGCTCATGGAGACTGCAACTGGATGTCAGAAATCAGGGTTCCTTCTTTCCATTTGGTGACTGAAATGATTGCCTCTTGTCTCTGTTTCTCTCCTCTCTGTGATTTTAATTCTTTTTGCCAACTAGCCTTCTTTGCTTACTCATGCAATCTCCAGTCCTGCATAGTTTTGGCTTGCATGTGGCTTTGACTCACCATGCCACCGATGCTAAATCAAGTCCTGAGTGCATTTTTGCTTTAAGTACTGACAGTCATCGAATGTACTTTATCAGTTAGAGTCTAAATTCTAAATTCCCAGGAAAGAGTATTATCACCCAGTTTTTTTAGAGTCCTATCCTGGGCCAAGTATCAAGTAATAAAGATTGAGTGGTATCATGATTAGTAATGCCTCATCCAAGCAATATAAGTTAAGCAGTTTTGCTGCTGGGTGTTTTTTGTTGTTGTTGTAATTTATTTGTTTTTTGTCTTCTTATTTTCAAAAGAAATGTGATAGAAAAAAAATGAATGAAATTTCTTGCTACCAGTGTGAATATTGAACTAAATATTGTGATGAATAAAATGACATAGTACAGTAGTGCTCAAACTTTGTAGTCTCACACACTCTTAAATTTATTGAGGAACATGAAGAGGTTTTGTTCATGTAGATTATATCTATCAATATTCATATATAAGGAATGAAAACTTAAATTATAAATATTTATTTTAATTTCATAAAATCACAATAACAGCTTATTATATATTGGCATTCACCTGTTTTTATTTAAAAAGCTACATTTTCAAAGACAAAAAGATAATAAAAAGAGCAGCATTGCTTCACATTTTTGCAAATCTCTTTAATGTTTGACTTAATAGAAGGCAGCTTATTTAACAAATCTCTTTGTGCTTTCTGTCTGTTGCAATATCACTTGACTTATAGTCTCTAGGAAGCTCCAGCGTACACTTAAGAGAAAATGCAAGTGAAAAAGGATGTAATTCTTTACAGTGTTACGAAACTGGTTTTGATCTCAGACCCTTTGAATGGATCTGTAGCACTCCCATGCTTCCCAGTAGAACCCTGACATTTGCTGATGTAATGGAGGAAGAACTCCCCTGGAGTCAAATAGAATTGAGCTCATATTCAGAGAGGTATCAATTTTGGTGTTGACACCTCTTTGAACCATATTTTCCTCATTTGCCAAGTGGGTCTGCTAATCCCTCAAAAAATGATTGGGAAGTACAATTTAGAAGATAACAGGAGATGACATGCGAAATAGTTTATCAATAATAACAGCAACAGTAATAATAGAGATTCTCACTGAATGTTCCCTGTACTTGGTCGTATTTGCTTTGCATGACATGAATTAACCTAACTCACAGCAGACACACAAGAGAAGGTCCATTTTATATGTACAAAAACAGACAAAACATTGTTCCATCAGATATCACAACTGGCCAATAAAGGAATAGAATATGAAACTGGCTTTTTAAAGCCTGAGCTCGTCCTCTTAGCTACAATATGCTATCTTTGTTTGACAATTAAGATGTAAACAACGAATGTTATTGCATTTTCTTAACTGACACGTTTGACTTTAATATAGAACCTAACGTGTTATTCTTAGACTCTTATGAAATAGCTTTACAGATTTACTGTCCCTTTTTAGTCATTATGCCTTATGCAGTATGCAAATCTGATTTGCTTGATAACAACTAGTACTCTAACAACATTAAAAATGAACTGAATGCCAGTATAACTTAATGGTCACAACAACCTTCCAAAGTACATGTCATTTTCATCTACATTGCACAAGTTAAGATTAAGGAATTGAAGACTAAGTCACTTGTTCTCAGCCAGAGAGGTAATCAGGGATAGAGCTACATTTTGAATTTTGATATTTTAGCACCGGAGTTTATTCCCTTAACCACAAAGTTATATAACTTTAAACTCTCTGTTCACCTATAATATGGAGGAGAGTAGAAAAAGGAGACAGAAGTTGGTATGAACCTATGACTCTTTAGTGATGCTTTATTATTTAAGTAAAACTGCTACAACATTCCAGAACTCCAAAATCACATTATAAAAATGCATAATGTCTTGATAATGTGAAATATGAATCATAATTAATTAATTAATTATAATATCACTGGATTGCATTCAATGGTCAGTTGGTTATAAACGATATCATTTGATGACCTTGTTGTACTACATGATGTGACATTGTATTGGTTTAGTAGAAAAAATATCACTTTACAGAAAGACAGAGAGATTGTTAAAATACTTTTATAAATGTTTGAAAGTACCTGCAAATTAAACGTTTGTATACCTAACCCTTAAATGTCCCCCACACCTTTATAATTTTTTAAAAAAGTTGCTAAGAAAATTCTGTCCTTTCAATCAACAATAAAATGATAAAGGAACAAAGAAGATCACATACACAGATACTTTTTAAAACCACATAGTTGTTACAGGCGTTTCCAAAATCATTTATATTATTCTATCCCTATATTTCTTTTTAAATCTATGTATCTGCTATGATTTATATAATAAGAATAATAATATACAATATACTTATTGTCTTTTGCATGATTTATTTATATTTTTATAATTTTAATATTTTGTATAGGAACTCCCAACAATAAGAAAAAAAATGATAGATTTCCAGTTAAAATAGAAATGAACCTTAAGGGAAAAATAATGCTGCGTTAGGCAGTATTTAATAACTTCTCCACATTTCTAATTTATTTCAGGACTGTTTAGTTCTCTTTTTATTGTTCTCACTCTGTTCCATTAATAGGTCTTAAGTTTACCTCTGAGGCTCAACTGCCAAAAGCATCAAAGCTTCAGTAAAAACAATTTTGTTAACAGTCTTTTATAGCAAGACATGATCTGAAGTAGGCGACCTTGCTGCAGAATTTATTTTCAGACTTTTTAGTGGAACATGGGACTCCAACTGTAGCTATAATTTTAACTTTCCATTGACTGTCAGTTGAAAATATGTAGAAAAGGATGTGCCATTCGCAGAAATCTCCATAAAAGGTTTAAAGATTATACATTACAACATATCCAACTGACAACCCATGCTTTACTGCACATAAAAATAATCACACATTAAAAAGAAATAAACACTTTATGGCCTGTAAAACACATAGATCAAATTGTATTCCTTAAGTCATGTTTCAGAAACTCAAATGAAATTTAAGCAAAGACAACATGAATAATAGTTTAATATTATATACAAGCATAATACTAAGCAATAGAATTATTTTCATATTTAAAGAGTAATCACATTTTTTTTAGTAAACTCTATTCTTGTATATTTACAAGTTGAGATTTATTTCTGCATTTAGAAGTAAACGCTCAGCTAGAATACACATTTGGCCTTAAAAATAAAACATTAAAACCCCCTTTCTTTGGATTGTGGTTCAAATAGTATTTTTAAATCCTAGTTAATGTCTAGAATATAATCTTTATATTCAAGATCTAACACTGAACATATAAAGTGCAATATTTTAACTATCTGAAATCTGGAATAAACAAAATGACCAATTCCACAACAATAAAATAATAACCTGGCTATTTGTGTCTCAATATAAACTATGCTTCTTATTTGAAGTATTAAATTCCTATCGATACGAAAGAAGATACAAACAACTTTGAAAATGTCATATTGGAAACAATTATGATTCTTTATCAATACAATACAAAATACAATACAAAACTCATGCTGAAAAGTCAAATGTATCTCAAATGCCTAACCAAAAAATGAAATTTTTGGTGAAGTAAACAATCAATAGATAGTCATTGTGGGTGAACCCATATGCTCATGATTTTAGAACTGCTGACTAATTTTTTTAAAGTACCTTGAACACTTTACTGCAATGGTATAATGAGCCTAGCCCAATATAAGATAATGTCATTTCAAGTAATGCTTATGCCACTGCTCACACTAACAATTCTAAACATTAGTTTCCAAACACTAGATTTCTAACATTTGTAAGAATCATCTGAAGACCTTATTTAAAATGTAGTTTTCAGACAATGCCCAAAAATAGTGATTGTGTAAGTCAAGATTGGCGCTCTCGAATATGCATTTTGGGCCATCTAAAGTATGTGGCAAGCAGAGTATGTTTAACAGGTTATTTCTTGCAATTAAGGTTAAACTACCTGAAAAGCCCAAGCACACATTTTCTCTTAAAGGGTTAAACACATTCAATAGCTTGCTACTCTTTTTATTAATTTGAGAGCCCTCTGGTCATATAAGTGTGACTGTAGCCAAAGACATCTTGATAACTGATAACACAACGTTAAATTTTACATTTCTTTCTTCTTTTCTGTATCAAAGAGGGCTAATATATAGTAAAATCTACTCCATAAATCACATATTTGTATTTTTTTCTTGTATTACCTTAGGGCATTAATTCTAAGATGGTAGTGGTTACATATTAATGAAAAAATTTCTGAGACTTCTAAGTTTTGTATCTTCATTCATATTACAGTGAGTGTATATTGAAGCCATGTTTTCAATGCATTAGTACTTCAGAGAATTTAGATACAAAATTGTTTTTGAAACTAAAATGAAAGTGAAATTGATCTTTGTCTTTTGTGTTTTTAAATATAGAATAATCCAATATACTATTTTAGTTTACAAAGTACTCAGAGTCTTTACAATGTAAAATAAAAGCATGAAATTCTTTATTGCATTTGATTCATTTTACTTAATGCTCCTAAGTAAATATTTTCATGTAACTTTTAAAATAAACAGTCACACAAAAATTTGGTTTATATTGTATGCACACATTTTATAATAAACATGAATTTATTGCTGAATGAACAACCACCCAAATATTGTGTAAAATGGAGGAAGAAAAATGATGAAATATTTCTATACTCAGAATATTTCCTAGGTGAAATAAAAAGACACGATTCAAAGAATGGCACATCTTAAAAAAAATGTAAATTGTGAGCCATGCTTTTGGGTTGGCAATTTTCTTCTCAAAGATGAGAAAAATGATCCTCTAAGATTTATATAATGTGAAGTACACATGCGACTTTTATTCATACAACACTGATGGAAGGAGATCAAACATGGAAACAATTCACCAAGATACCGTGTTGTTAAAAAACCTGATCTCAAACCCAAAGAAGTGGGGACCAAAACAAGACCCAAACTTCACTTGTATGATGACTACTTATGTGCCTAATCCTGAATTGTACCCCGCATCTTTAAAAAGGAATTCATAGTAGTGTATGATGTCATCTAGATTGAGATATTCTAAATGTATTACAAATTAGTAAAAGTACACCATGAAGTTCAGTCTAAAAAATACCAAAAAATTAGTCAACTTCATCTACTTGTAGGCTAGTTCAACATGACTATTATAGAATATAATAATGAGCATGTATGAAATGTGATTAAATTCATTGGTGGGGTAACCAGCAGAGTAATAAAGGTGATTCAAAAAACACTTGAAGCCAGGCTCAGTGGTTCAGCCTGTAATCCCGGGCTTTGGGAGATTGAGGTGAGTGGATTGCCTGAGCCTGCGGGTTCGAGACCCGCCTGGGCAACTTGGCGAGACCTCATCTCTACAATAAATAAGAAAATCAGCCGGGCATGGTAGCGCGTGCCTGTAATTCCGGCTACTCGAAAGGCTGAGGCGGAAGGATCAGTGGAGCCCAGCAGGGCGAGGCGGCCACTACACTCCAGTCTGGGTGACAGAGTGAGACTCCAACTCAAAACAAACAAACAAACAAACAAAAACACTTGAAGATCTAGGTATTTCTATGTATGTGAGAAATGTATGTTAGACTAAAACAAGACTATTTGATTGGATACAAAACTAATGTCTTTCATGACAATGAAGTCATGACTTTTGATGATATCTTTTCTACAGAGCAGAATCATTTGCATTTGTCCTGTCAAAACAAAATCTATTAATTATCATGTAACAATAAAGTATTGGCTTTTTATCAACAGTAAATAGCACCTATGACTAAGAAAGTTTTGTCTGAGTATTTTGATAATTTTTGAATGTGCTATTAAAATAAGACATTGAAAGGACATACTGTCTTTCCTTTTCTTAGTTTTCAAGTTTCAGTTAATTTTTTCTTAAAAATATTTGTTCTGCCCTCTCCTTTCATTAACGTCCCTCCTATAATATGATTGTCTAGTTCATGGCATCATTTAATAAACTCTTTCCCCTCTCCTTTTGCCAGAATAACACTTCCCTGGAGAGAAGGAAGTAATTAAGTGTGTGAATTCAAAGGGACTCCCTGCAGGGATATAGGCTTCATGCTAAGTAAGAGTAAATAGAAATTGTTTGCGGTGTCAACAATTACAGCCAACAGAGTCAATAAGAACTTAGAGGTAAGATTAGCAATAGATAAACCACTAAATAGGAAACATTCCTTTTGAGAGTTAATGGCATCTTTATTTGGAAAATTTCTGAGATCTTTAGTGTTTTTCTGTGAGCATACAAATGTTTCAAACAGATTTTTCAATCTAATTTTAGATATTTTGGATGTTGCATTAAAAATTCCTTCATGTTTTGAACAGATATAATTAAATGCTATTTAATGTGCCCTTCAAAATGAGACATTTCAATAATTTACTGTAGTTCATTCCACAGTGCTCAAGTCCAGAGCAATGATTATACCAAATTGATCTCTTGACATTTTTCTCAGCACTTCATTTTCAAAGTAGTTGGTCTTGTACACATGCATATCAACCAAAAATATTGCAATTCAGAGGAGCTCTTCAACAAACTGTCAAATAAATCTATCCTTTTTCAATGCTTAATTCACTTGAAAGCTAAATCCTATAGAGTTGATGGTTATCTAAATGAGTGTAATTACTCTTCATTTTAAGGCTTCTAAAAACGCATCTTCTTGTTTGAAATCACTCAATTTGCATTCACCTCTGTATATGTGGATGGTATTTGTTGTTTAGAAACCTAATTTAAATATAATTTAATTTAATATACTTAATTACCTAATACAGCCAAGGCTCTGCTTGTGGTATTATGGACTCTTATTTTTATTTTGTGACTCTTGAATTATTTCATCTCTTGTTTCTGCCTAATGAAGTTTAAGTGTATGGTTTATGGAGCAGTTTGAGAGTAAAGAAAAGAAGAAAAAGAATTACACATAGGGATTATTGTGAACATGACAATTGGTTTGATTATTTTCACACTAAGGCTACACTTTGAGAAAATATTATTTCAACTATGTCAAATGTATGAACACATGGTACATTCAATACTTGCAAATAGCAGTGCATTAGGATTTGGCTTCATGTAAATTGTTTTACTCACCTGATAAGACATAATAGAGATTCATGCAAATAATTCAAGTCACCTTTCAAAGATGTAAATAACTATTTATTTAAGATGTAAATAGGCATGATGTCAAATAAAACACTGAGAAGAGGCCAAGGTGGCCAAGGTGACACGATTCAAACATGTTAGGCCCAAACTAAGAGGCTCCAGTTACCTCCTTGAAAGAAAAAAACTGATCAAACAGATCACGTACATCAATTAAATACGAGGTGAACCCATAAAAAACTGGAATTATCTTTTGGGAGGGCGAGCCCCTTTTAGTACATGCTTCTCCCTATAGGCAAGTGTTCTAGGAACCCATTGGCATCATTTGGTGTGAGAGGCTATATTTGACTTGAGTGAATTATTTTTTAAGTATCTTTCAACGTGTTGACCTTTCATGATTGGTGACTTACAAGCGCACCTGCCCACACCACGCTGAGCATTCAGTAGTTTTTGACCAAAACTGGCATGATGCCCATGCCCCACCCTCTCTTGTTTCCTCAAATGTAAAAAAAAAAAAAAATCTTCAAAGGGAAACATTTTTGCTAATGTGGAAGAGGTGAAATAAAAAATGGCAGAAACATTGAAGGCATCAAAATTGACAGCTTAAAAAACGGTTTTGAGCAGTGGAAAGGCATTTTGATAGGTGTATTGCATCAAATGGAGAGTACTTTGAAGGTGACAAGTTTAAACATGCAAGAATGAACACACATTTTTTTTGCAAATAATTTATTGGGGTTTTTGTGTCCCCCTAGGTATCTAGAATCTCTGTCTGATGCACACATATTTCATATGCCTATATAACTCTTGCATTTTGTTTTTCTAAATACTTCAATTAACATTTACCAAACATGTGCTATAGTCACAGCATTTCTCTAGTAATTATGGTGAATACCTTATACCTGCTAATATAGGTATGCTTATAACAATAGCATATTTTAGAATGTATTCTTTACATTAAAATAATGTAATGAAATAAGTAAAATAATGTTAATGAAGCAGGTAAGAAGGGGGCCCAACATCATACCAGTAATACATGCCAGAACTGAAATTTAAACAGTGATCTGGAGCAGTTAGGCCCATGTCTTTTTAGTTTATTATTTATTTATTTATTTATTGACTTCATAACTTCCAGTTCAGATATAGGAATTGTTGTGAAGTTAGTACTTGAGAAGTATCAATTCTTACTCTCCCACACTAGGATTAAGAAAAATGCAGTCATTTGGCAAAAATGGTTAGAGATTACAAGTCTTGTTATTGACTTGAAAAATTAACACACTTTTTCAATTCACTTAGGATGTTCTTACCACCTCATAAAAATCTCTCTTTACAACATTACACTTGCTTTTTTAAAAGATGGATTCTGCTTAGATTAAAGCACTAAATGTAATGAGCAAGTTGAGCTAATTTTAGTTGAAAAAAGCTTAGTTTAGAATACCATTCATTGGACTTGAAAGACTTTAATATCATAATCAAATTTATATTTTTTTAGTTTATCTAAATGGGCATGTATATCATGGTAGCTATTTGAACAAATGGGAGATTGAAATAATCTGGATATAATTTTTTTCTGTATTTGCTACTTATTATTTTAAAGATTCAAACATTTGACAACTACTTCTAAGTAAGAATTTTGACTTTTAAAAATTGATATTTAAATTCTTACTTGGTGCCATAAAAGAAAAATTTAATGAAACTTCTTTCAATATGGGACTACATTTATCATAGACTGCTATATGAAATAACCCCTAACTTATTTTATTACATTGACTGTGCCACTTACAAATGGAATATAGCTAAATTGCTTAGTGTTAAGGAGTCTTGATTTTTGTCATAAATATAATATCTGTGATACCTTCTTCTTCGAATAATTGAAAAACTTCAATGAGGGAATGGATATAAATAGTGACTGACACATAGAGGGAACTCAGTACATGTTAGGTCTATTAACTTTCTCATTCACATCAGCTACAGAAATAACTTGGGAAACAGACAACATTCATAGCCCTTACTTCTATAGATGAAACCATCAAACAAAACACCATGAAACATTCATTGTCTAAGTTTCTAGTAATATTTTTACACGCCCTATTTTTATGTTGTAAGATTGTAACAAAGCATACGTTCATTATCATAGTACCTCTAATTAGTATATTTTAGAATTTTGGTTAAAGCTCTGCCATTTCATGTGTTCCAAGCATATGAGTTTTATAAAAAGTTAGCAATTGCAATAGTATAACATTTGGTTCCCTCTCTTGCAAAAATACTGGCAATTATAGAAAATTAAAATTATAAAGGACAAGTTGTAATTACCTCCAAATTCCCATACTCAAATGTATTATATTTTGGATACTTGCTTTTTCTCCATATTATTCATGTAACTTTTCAAAAACAGGAACATACGGCAAACTCTGCTCTATAACCACCTTATTAC
>CAUYQG010293379.1:0-35000 GCA_963574415.1 Tarsius wallacei | reverse complement strand
ATCAGAGAAATGCAAATAAAAACCACAAAGAGATGTCACCTGACTCCAGTAAGGATGACCCTCATCAATAAATCAAAAGACAATAGATGCTGGTGAGGGTGTGGAGAAAAGGAAACACTTCTACACTGTTGGTGGGAGTACAGGCTGGTTCAACCTCTATGGAAAGCAGTGTGGAGATTCCTGAAAGAACTAAAAACTGACCTTCCATATGATCCAACAATACTTCTCCTGGGAATATACCCAGAGGAACATAAACTGTTCTACTAAAAAAAGACACCTACACATGCATACTTATCGCTGCACTATTCACAACAGCAAAAACTTGGAACCGACCCTATTGCCCATCAAAAATGGACTGGATAAAGAAAATGTGGTACATATACACGATGGAGTATTGCACATCCATAACGAAGAACAAACTCATGGACCTTGCAACAAATTGTATGTAGTTGGAGACCATGAGTGATCGGTCACAGAAACAAAGAGCTGAATACTGAACGTTCTCACTCCTAAGTGGGACCTGAACATTAATCACATTAGCGCAAGGGAGAGATTGGCACTCGATGGTCACTGCTGGGGGGTGGGGAGACACATAGCATTACAAAGGGATGCTTTGTCCTAAACCAGGGGAAGGGAGGGTCAGCTGGAGGTTAAAACTTCAACTTCATGAAACTTGCTTGTGTAAGTAATCCTGACTTGCACCCCACGTGTCTATTAAAAAAATTGGGACTGGCTGGAATAAAAAGAGGAGTGGATTTGCTTATATAGACTGTAGTGACCTGGGAAACAGGCAATTCTACATTGACCATGGAGTATTGCACATCCATAACGAAGAACAAACTCGTATTTCTCAGTTCATGGAAGGAGGTCATTTCCAAGCAAAATAGAGACCAATTTTTACCAGGTCTTCAGATTTTTTCATGAGAAGTTAGAAATTTGTGTTTTCAGGCAAAAATCATCAAATGCTTTAAAAATATTTTAAAATAATTTATATTTTATAATATTGCATTGAAGAAGTGGCATACTTCCGAGAACATGCCCTAGAGCAACTGCCAGTATACAAATTCTGTTTTCCATTCTATTATTTATGCCAACTTAAGGGAAAATTACCTCTGTTTTGTGTATCAGAAAGAACATTATTTATTTATATTTTGACATCATGAAACACAAAAATGATCATGTGTCCTTCTTAACTTGGGTTTCCAAAGGCTTCAAGTCTTTATCTTCACTTTTTGGTCAACTACTAGGAAATGTATAGGCCATTAAGGATTTCCTTTTGTGTACTCTTTCATTTTCAACTTCTTGTGTTTTCTATACATACTTTCTTCCACTGCTGCATTTTAATTTTATTCTATTATATTTTATGGTATGGTTAACTTAAACATTTCTCAATCCCCTTAAGTTGGTAGGTACATATGCAATTGTATTTAGATATAAGCACCAGTTACAGAGGTTGCATCCATAGTTTGAACAGAAACTCAGATTAAGGAGGAATGGTACCCACACAATATTTCTGAGTTTTCATCAGCACTTGTTTTGAAATGGCAGATGCCAGAGAGCTACATATGGAAGATTCTATTACCTAGAGCACAAGCATTTGATTTATGGAGGTGAAGTAAAGTTGAAACATCCTAGAGTCATGCCAAGATATCTTATGTTCCTAAGAGCGGTACAGGAATTCTTAAGTGTTTCCAGATAAATCTGTTCCTCACTGTCTCTATTTCCCTTCAAACTGTAGAGCTTTAATTCCCTTTGCTATTGCTACCATTGATGAGACAGACAAGCTATCACTTTTACAGACCCAGTATAGACTTTCAGTGAGATATGTGGATCAGAACATACAGGAAAATTTATGGTGAGGGGAAGATTTTTCTTTCTTTCTTTTTTGAGTCATGCTTACTCAGGTTTTATTTTCTTCTACAAGTAACAACCTGAATTCCCAAGTACTCTGCACTCATACACCTGTACTTTTCTTCAAAGTTTCCACACAGCAACCCATTATCTAGGTTGATAATAAAAATCAGCCGTGATCTGAAACTAGAATAATCACCTCTTTCTAGCAACATACAAATTAGTACTTTAAGTCTCAGGCCAGATGCCCTCCTCACTTTTTATATGCTTCTTTCTGAACCCTTTGTCCTTTTGATAAAATTTTCTTTCTCTTAGATATGCTTTTATTTTGTTGTAACACAGTATATCAACATCACTGGGGAAGATTAGGTACAAAGTTTGGGAATCCTGTCTTTAGATATTTGCTCTAGGCCTGTATATTTGAAGGACGGGGCACATATGTTGGTTTTCTATTTCTGTGCAATAAAATACCACACTTTTTGGCGCTTGAAACACATGTATTATCTCTCAGTTTCTGTGCATTGGAAATCAGGCACTACTTAACTGAGCCTCTGCTCAAGATATCACAAGGTTGCAATCAAAGTGCTAGCCTGGACGAATCCTCATCTGGAAATTTGACTGGGAAAGAATCTGCTTTTAGGATAACTTGAATTCATTTGTCTTCTAGCTATAGAACTTGTGGTGGCTTGGATCTTGAGGACCATTGGAGAGCTTGTCTGACCTCACGGAGGACCACCGTTCCTCTTTAAATGACTTTTAACTGATTGAGCCAGGGAAATGAATGACTATATCCCTTTTGATTACCTCAAGTCAACAGATTTGAAACCACAATTAAATTTGAAAAATTCCTTAATTTTACCACTTAAATGAACCTTTTCCATAACACACTGACTAGAAACTAGCTACAGATTCTGCCCTATGCAAGAGAAGGACAACGGCATGATTCACCAGGGTCACTTTAGGGTATGTCTTCCCCAAGGAGTCTTACACTCTATCTGAATATGTTTTAATACCTGTGATGACTAACTTATCCTGCCAATAGAATCTTAGCAGCAGGTTTTTAACCTATTATAATGTAGTGTTTTATTTGCATTTCAATAAGACTTCAAACACATTATAATATAGAGTTAGAATTGGGTGATGATGAATTATGTAAATAAATATGTATGAAACAAAACATTTTATTTAAGTGAAAGAATCTGTCTCACCAGTCTCCAGTTGGAGGCAAGATTTTTCTAACACCAAATTAAGTAAACAAATTTCACAAGTCTTTTTTGATAGACATAGTGTTCTTTACATTAATTCTAACTAAAATAGCTTCTTATCAGGTCTTGGAATGATGACCACACATGCCTTATTTTGTTTATACAAAATCCCAATAAATTAGCTTTGTTATCAGGAAATGTAACGAGACTACAAAACATTCACATGTTGAGGAATGTGCTAGGTCCTAGAAAGAAGTTTGGAATTCAAGTTTCTCTTTTCTGGAGTGTATAGTCAAACACTATGCTCTATGTCATTTTGTTGTACTTTGCTGTCTTTATGGTGAGGAAATGGAAGAGGTCATGAATAGTGGTTTATAAACAAAAATAATGTGTGATAACTTTATGAAAAAATAAAAAAATAGACTTTAGAATACTAAAACATAGGAGGCAGAGGCTCAGCTTTTGATTTTTTATTTTAATATTTTCTGAGTGCTGGTTCTATGCCAGGTAGTGTTGAGAATGCAAAGAATATACTATTTTTCTCACCAACAGTGAATTGAAAAAAAGAGGACACAGAAAGGTTAGGAACTTGGATGTTGGAGCCACATAATCCAGATAGAATGGCCCTTCTTCCACTCACGACTTTTACAGGTTTTAGTAAGTTATTTGGCTCCTTCAAGTCCATAGATAATATATTAGTACTCATAGAATTATTACTAGGATTAGATGAGATAATACAGATAATACAGGCTAAATGTTCACTGTCCTTGCATATGATATAGTAATCAAATAATATCAAGTAAAGATGACGGTGTCCTACATATGGTATAGTGAGCAAAAAGTGTGAAGTAAAGATGATGATGATGATGATAAACAGAGTATTTGGGCTATGTGATAGAGCACACAAAGGAAAGACTGAAATGCACATTGTAGGTCACAAACTGGTGGTCATGGGAGTAAACAACTAGCCCACCAATATGTATAATTGAGCTAACATTATTAACACATTTACACAGAGTAACAAATGTGCTGAACTATTGGACCAGCAACATCTAGCTCCACCATCTCTGTTCATATTACTTAATTATTTTACTGTATTTGCCTAAACTTTTTTTTTTTTTTTTTTTTGAGTTGGAGTCTGACTCTGTCGCCCAGACTGGAGTGCAGTGGCCGCTCCCAGGCACCACAGCCTCGACCTGCTGAGCTCCCGCGATCCTTCCGCCTCAGCCTTCCAAGTAGCTGGAACTATAGGTGGCTACCACGCCCGGCTAATTTTTTGATTTATTGCAGAGATGAGGTCTTGCTTGCCCAGGCGGGTCTCGAACCCGCGGGATCAGGCAATCCACTCACCTCAGCCTCCCAAAGGCGCGGAATTACAGGCTGAGCCACCGAGCCTGACTGCCTAACCTTTTAAGCATTTTGAGCTATGGCCCTTGAAGTAGAAGCAATTTATGGTTCTTTTTTTTTTTTTTGAGTTGGAGTCTCACTCTGTCGCCCAGACTGGAGTGCAGTGGCCGCTCCCGGCCACCGCAGCCTTGACCTGCTGGGCTCCGCCTCAGCCTTCCAAGTAGCTGGAACTACAGGTGCGCACTACTACGCTGGCTGATTTTTTTTTTTTTTTAATTTATTGTAGAGACAAGATCTCGCCAAGTTGCCCAGGCGGGTCTCGAACCCGCGGGCTCAGGCAATCCACTCACCTCAGCCTCCCAAAGCATGGGATTACAGGCTGAGCCACAGAGCCCGGCATGGTTCTTAATATTGCACAGATCTCCAGTTCAATGAAAACATAAACTTGCCCAAGGAAGGTATGTGTACAGTTGAAGAAATCGTATTCTATGGAAGCATTTGGAGATGTCTCTTAGAATTTATAACACAAGGATTCTTCACAGGTGAGCTAAGAGAATATCATAGAGATAGCAAAATGTGTCATAGGTAAAAAATTTATGTTATCGGAAGGAGTGTTAAGAGCACTCATAAAAATTTATTACAATGAAAAACTAAAACAACTTCTGATTTGGGACCATCTAGAAAAAGTTATCTTTTCTCTTCAAATTGTACTGTGATAGCACAAAATAGGACTAGTTTGGAGCCACAAAAATATATCCTCCCGTTATAACTAATAACATGTATTTGGACAGTAAAAGCCAACTGACCTTTTGACAAGATGATATCTCTAAGAGACTAAAGTGATGTTGATATTCCTCACAGATTTATGAAACCAACTCAAAGTGAAGGCATGGAGTATATTAGTTATCAAGAAAAGCTATGAGTAAATTTGTTGCTCTTAAGCTACTTAAGACTTCTCACTCTTATATGGTTAAGACATATTTTGGTCACAAGCAGTGATATCTTAATTTGATTTATACAATGACAAAATTATAAAGCAATTATTCAGAATATTGTGGATTAATGGTAAAACATTTTGTGTGCTTCTTGAAAACTCCAAAACGACTTTCCCATGTGGAAAATTAGTAGTAAATAACAATAATTATTGTAATATGAAATTGCAATATCGATATGTTACCTGTCCTAGTAATCCAATATACACTTTGTTTCAATTTTATTCCTGGCCAGGTCAGATCATGAGGCTAAGATTTCATTCTTCCTAACTTGTCCCACATATAATGTTTTTAACTGTCAAGTGACAAGAAGTAACACAAAAAAATCTGATTTTTTTCATGATATCAATTTTAGTACTCTTGTAGAATTATTAAATCCCAAATTATATTACAGAAATGTTTATTTTGGAGGTGGTGTGTGTTGGCTCAAAGTGCATATATTTTATGCCCTGAGTACATGGTTGGACTATCTATCAAATAGAATGATGATTTAGTATATTGCTCAAATCCTGAGTGTTATAGAGGAGATAGTAATGATTATGTCAGTTCAACAGGGGTGAAATGAGACTATCTTCAGTGAACTGGGACTTGAGTGCCCTACTGAGAAGTCCTGCACCCAGAATGAATAGGTTTTTTTTAAAATCCTGTCTTTACATCTACAGTAGTGTTCTCCTTTCCTTTTTTATGTGACAAAACTTAGTTGAATGCCCTCCATCTTCAGGATCTCTGTCTTGATTCTTTCACTTCTTTTACCCCCAAGCATAAGACTGTCTTTCTTCTGCACTGAGGTTGAGTGGGAAAGTCACTTAAAGCCTGCTGGGTTTTCCTAGATGCAGGGTTCTATAAGGACACATTTCCTTCTTGACAGGATAATAATTTGATTACACTGATTATGTGTTCTTCATGCACAATCCCCATTCTAGGCTGATTGCTCTCAGAGTTTTATTATAGAAACGCCTCAAGGCATAGTTAGTTTTGTAGCATGAAATGCTTTATGTGTTTTAAAACACTTGGTTTCTTTTTTCAGAAGCAATATTGGAGACCTCTAATCCTTAAGTCTATGCCTTAAACAATGGGAATTTTCGTTTTGTTTTGTTTTTTTTAGTCATTCCCCCTGCCACCTCACATACTCAGAATTGACAAAGATTCACTGGCTTAGAACTAGGACGGTAGAAGAAAAAAAACGTGATGCATAATGTTAGAAACTAGTGAGATCCCAAAAAATGATTTTGATTTCTTACCCCTGAATAAAGTCAGGCAATGCAGCTAAAAGATGAGTACATTGGATGAGTCAAAGGCAGAGAGAATTTTATCTGTTGTTTAGTTGGATCTTAGAGGGGTGGGGGGGGGAAGTTCTGTCCATTAAAAAAAAATTACCTTATCCTAGAGACAGGAGAATATAAATTGCAGTTTTGGATAGCGAACAAAAAATTTTGGAGTCATCCTCCAGCCCTTATTCTCCCACAGCCCATGAGAGCTTGCAGCGATCAACCACATTTCTCAAACCCATGAAAGGTGCACCTGAAAGGTGCAAAGAGTAACCCTGAGATGCTGCGGAGCATTGAAAGAGACCTGAAGTGCATGGGTAATCTTGCAAGGAGACCAGTTTGGAGACTGACTGGGGATGTGGGATTCTCAGTGGGTACAAGCAGGGATGGTTGCCTCTGCCAGGAAGAGATGACTCCCTGGGTACTGACACTTCGTACTCCTCCACCGCCCCCACCTGTCACCATGAGAAGGGCAAAATACTAAAATGACTATTTTAATTTGCCTGGATAGAATTTACCAGCATTTGAATAATTCAATATTGAAAAAGAGATTGCGTTTTTTTTTTCTTTTAAGTAACACAAGCTATATATTCTGTGTGTCTGCCTGTAGAATGTACATCAGATAGCTTTTCAAACTGAAGGAGAAAGAAAGGACCAGGAGCTAAAAGACATTCAGCAGCTATAATTTGCCAGGTCCTGTGCTTGGTATTTGACATGTATTATCTAGTTTAGCCTTCTAAATACTCATATATTTAGAGTTCTGTTTGAATTTTCTGCAAAAGTGTAGCTTTATTCAAAGGCTTACATGCTGATTGTTCATTTTGTGAAACAATTATAAGGAGCATAGGAGGCCACTGGGAAGAAAGACCCAGGGCAGAAAGAGGAACCCGTCCAAAGCATGTTCTGTGCAAATGTTCATGGTGGGCAACTGTGTCTTGATGCAGCTGAGGATCTGACAGATTGTAGAGGAAATCCTTCAGATTTGTCTGTTCAGGGTCCCACAAAAGGAAGTATTTTCTTCAGTTAATATTTCCTCATTGATAATTGGTTGTACGCTCCTTTGCACATCTAAATCTGTGCCTGTGTCAGAATGGCTGAGCAGGTTCCTATAGAGTCACACAGGGGTGAAATTGCATGGGACAGAAAAGGTGATATCTGCTGAGCATGGTTGCTGTAAAAGATCAGAAGAATTTAGGCCTAGAGTATGTGGAATGTGGCATAGAGGTCCCATGGATCCAGCACAGGCTTCATGAGTGTGCAATCGGGACAGTGACACAGGGTCTTGTGCTCAGAAGGGCCCTGCACTTGGGGTTTAATACTCTGAGAAAGTCTCTTGAATGTTATTTTTGAATCTGTGGTGTGTGAGTCAGCTGAGGCCATGGAGCACACATGGACCTTGGAGTATCTCATCACACCAAGAGGCGCCTCCCACAGCCTCCTTGCACTTTTGCTGCCTTGACTGGTGTCTGCATTTTCTTCCCTCTGGTGCTCAGGTCCCCACTGGTCTTTATGCCTTCCTTCTCCATCCTGAACACGCAGCTATCACTTTCTGTCAGGGTGTGGAGTATTGTCAGGACATGAACTGCCTCCCTGCTCCCTCAGGGAGTGGACCCTGGCTAAGGCTAGTCTAGTAAAGGTATGCATATTTCCAGTAATGAGCCACGGTATGCAAGTGACTAAGCAGAACTGAAAACAATGTATTCCTGCCTCTTAATCAATGTAATTATACATGCCATATAGGAATTTGACCAATTAACTTGCTAGCCTACCACCCCGCTTGGGTGATTTCTTGAATAGGTGAATATTATGTGCTAGACCTCTCTGATTTGGGGTTACCGCATTACACAAGGATAATGACCAGAATTCATTTGTGGGTAGAGCGGGGAGGACCATGTTCTATTATTGTGGTCTGTCCAGTGGCGGCCTGAGGATGGGCGCAAGAAAGTTCATGGTCAGGCCTGCTTTGTGGTATCTTGGAGAAGTGGATCAGGTGGTGACTGTGCTCTCCCCTATGGCATTTTTGTGGAAAATTTGGCAGGAGATTCACGGAGGTCCTGTGAATACCCCAGTCTAGGTACCAAGCATAATTCAGTGTGGAAGAAGATGCATTTATTTGGGATTCGCCCATCTGTAATGGGTTGGGCAGAGGGAAAGAGAGATTCACTTCCTCATTACATTAATCTTGTTTTTTAGTTTCTGAATTTGTTGTTTTGATATCTAGGGTCTTGGTGAGTAGGAAGAAACTGACACTCAAGGATTTGCAGATTCCGGCACAATAAGGTCTCCTTTCATATGCAAATCAACCAATTCCCAAACCCACCCATTTTAACTCCTACACTGGGGGACACCATTTTCTAATCCCCTGCCCAAATCACCTCAGAGCCTGGCACCACACAACAGGGAGCAGCTCCCCCATAGGCTGGATCACAGTGACTTATTCAAATTAGTCAGTGCTAATTCTGCTCAACCCACTTACCCTGCTCTCCTATTCTTTTTCATGAATACCACAATACAAGCTTCCCCAGTTTTTCTTGTTTTCTCTCTGCCTGTTACCCACCTTGGTGTTCTCTCATGTGGATTTGTGTGGCATGGTGTGCGGTATCTCCCTTCTCCGGGGAACCATGAGTAATAAACTGTCTTTTCAGTGACAGTTGTCACCCAGTCTGCTGATTTCACCATAAATGAAGAAAAACAAAATTCCAGATACAGTTTAAAATATCCACTGACTGAGACTAGGCTACATTTTTATTTTGCACTGGGCCCTGCAATTATGTAGCAAATCCTATATTCAGGAAACATGAATAGATAGGTTTAAGTTTCTTGCCTAAGTTTCTCTCTATTAAATGGCAGGGCTCAGATTCTTGTCCAGTTCTGTCTGACCCTAAGGTTTCGTTCTGCTTATACTATTGCCTGCAGTCATAAAGTACCTTCACCCAAGAGGCAGATAAATAATGTGTGTCATCTACCAATAGGCCAGAATCCTCCTACTTTGTCAGTGACCTTCAGTAGAGCATATCATTACCTTTCCTCCTGTGGTGAGACAGTAAACTAGATTGTTTTGTTGATTTTGGGCCATGCGTAAGTACTAACAAGACCCTTCCTTGACTTGACATATATCACGGTTTTTAGAATCAAAATGGACAGGAACAATTAATACATTTTCCTTGTTTTATGAGCATAAAGGAGTGTGTTTAAGATAATAAAATAGGTCAGCTCGGTGACTCAGCCTGTGTAATCCCAGCACTTCGGGAGGCCAAGGTGAGTGGATTGCCTGAGCCCCCAGATTCCAGACAAGCCCGGGAAACTTGGCAAGACCTCATCTCTACAATAAATCAAAAATTAGCCGGGTGTGGTAGCGTGTGCCTGTAGTTCCAACTACTTGGAAGGCTGAGGCAGAAGGATTGCCGGAGTCCAGCAGGTTGAGGCTGCAGTGGCTGGGAGTGTGTCTCTGCACTCCAGTCTGGGAGACAGAGTGAGACTCCAACTCAAAAAAAAAAAAGATAATAAAATATAGTGCCAACGACTCTGAGATACCTGACAGGACACTTTTCTCAGTATGTACACAAATATCTATTTTAACCATGTTAAATAAAGAACCCATTAATTAGATAATTTTGAATGTTCATTTCTAACATATAGTAATAATTTACTATGAAATTATCAGGTCACTACCAGCATTTGAAATAGCTACTTCTTCCTCTATGGAGTGTGTTCTTTATTGTGCTTTTAGGCTACCATATTCTACATGTTTCTACTTCACTGGGTTCTCTTCTTTTCCAACCACATTTAACCTATTGATGATACCTAGCTTAAAAGATTCAAATGTTATTTTTTCTTCTGATAACTCACAGATGTATATTCCCAGCCCAGAACTCCCTCTGAACTTTTAGTTTAAAATTTTGCTGTCTATTCATCATTTATAAAACCTAGTCAAATAGATACTACAATTTTAGCATACAGAATACTGACCTCTTAGTACTTCTTTCCACACACTATAAAGAAACTCTGCACTTTCAGAAATTTTCCACAACTTGGTAAATAGAAACACAATTTTTTAATTTGTTCAACTCAAAATTATTAAGCCATCTTTAAATTATTTCCCTTTTTCACTTCCCATATGGAATTTTCCAATAAACTCTCTTGGTTTGACCTTCAAAATAAATATATGTTAATTTTAAAATATAAAAATCTGACCCTTCTCACTATCTCAAGACCAAGGTATCATTCTCTCTACTCCGGCAACTGGTCCACACATTATCTCTTTTTTTCTCAATGAAATAGCCAAAGATTCCCTGAGGAAAAGCAAATGATGTCACTTCTCTGCTTCAAACCCATCCCACGCAGAATCAAAGCCCAGTTCACACTGAGATCCTTCCATGATCTGCACGCCTCCCTCACCTCTCCAACTTCATCTTCTTTCTCATCTCCCTTTGGTTTATCCACCCCAGCCATCTCACAGCTTCTGGACTACCTGGTATGCCTATTCCTGTCTCCAAGTTGATTTGTCCCCCACGATATCCAAAGGACCTCTGTTCTCACCTCCTACAGCATGTGGATGGATGCCGAAGGAAAAATTAAAGTCCCATAGTTAATATATGCCAATAATCTCTCTGTCCACTGGGAGGCGATTGCTACCACCGTACTTGCAAATTTGTAAAGAAGTGCACAAGGCACTGAGGTCCCCACATGCCAAGAATCTGTATTCTCATGGAAAGATTTAATAACATTCCGTGGGATATTTTACTTTCCTTTTTTTAAACATGATGGAATAATGGTTTCTTTATTATCTAAGTTATCTAAACTCACACATTTAAGAGCTATAGAATAAAGTCTTGTTCCTACATTCAGATGAATTGAGGTTTTAGTTCCCATCAAGATTTACTAGCCAACCTTGCAGGTATTCAGAAAGAAAATTATGAGTGAAGAAAAGAAGCAATAGTTTAGGAAACTATTTTTTTAAAAAATCTTATGCTAAGCTAATAAAAGATGTTTAGAAAAGTAGTCTCAGTTATGCATATTTAGGATCATGCTTTTCTCAGTATCTTTGTCCTCAAGGATCATGTTCAATGACAATTATCATTATAAAGAAACTAATTTCTTTCTAAATTACAAGGGGCTGTTTAAATAACTTAAGCTCATATAACAATAATACTGAAAAATATTTGTCTAAGTCTTTGAAAACATTTCCTACTCAGAAACTCATGAACTCATGCATAAAATATACTGTCCACCTTAAAACATGCTATGTAGTTAGGACAGCCATATATATGACTTTTTTTAATCACTTAAAATTATGAATGGACAATGATAAACAGATTATTATAATGTTCCAGTTAGGAATGAAAAGTAGAAATATTTAAGTGTATACATTTATCCTTAATAATACATTTACACACAAACACACCCTGAACAAATAGATAAGATGGGAAGATATTTTCAGAGATGATGAATATATCTGTTACACTGGTTTTGATGGTATCATCAATATATAATTACTTACCTCCAAACTTATGAAGTTGTATATATTCAAAATTTTGCAAATAATATCAGAGTTGAAATTAGATTTCTTTAACTGAAAAAATAATATTTATCATATTGAATTTTTCCCCTCATCTAAGCTATAAAAGGAGCATTGAGTCTGAATTCCTTAAGTTTGCTGAAGAAATATTTGTAGGTATTTTTGGAAATTATTTTATGAGCAAATATTCTATTCTTTAACACTTTTAGAATATCTATTTAATATCTGGCCAGATAGTCAATGTTTAAACCGATTTTTATTTTGAAGAACATCATTATTTGTAAGGTGGTGTTATGATCCTGAATAGCTACTTCCCTAATAGTTTGGTTTATATTGTTTGTTAACACTCTACAGAGAAGACATACATACTCATATGAGTGTTTCTGAGTACCTTTATGTCCCAAACTTCATATAAGTTGCTCAAAGCCATTATTATTTTTAAATGATCATAACCTCCAGTTTGTCACCTGCATATCATTATTCTACATGGAAGAAGCTAAGACTCAGAGATATTAATTTACTTGTCTCCTAATTGATAAATTGGCTTTACAAAAAATAATCATAAATCACATGATTTAAATTTTAAATTGTTCTTATGCATTCTATTTGTTGTGATTAGTGGCAGAGATAATTGACTCAACTTTCTAATTCAAAACTAATGATTGTACTACATTCGGAAGAAAAAGATTGAGTTAACGATTGTATTAGTTTGCTCGGGCTGCCATAACAAATGCCACAGACTGGGTGACTTAAAGAACAGAAGTTTAGTTTCTCACAGTTTTAGAGGATAGAAGTCCAAGATCAAAGTCCCAGTAAGGTTATTTTTTTCTGAGGTCTCTCCTTTTTGTCTTGCAGACAAGCTGCCTTCTTGCTGCCTCTTCACAAAGAAAAATAAATTTATTATTTTTCTTATTAAAACACCAGTCAGATTAAATTAGGGCCCACTCTAACAATGTCATTTTAACTTGATTACCTCTTTAAAGGCGTGTTCTAAGCTACTGGAATTGGGATGTCAACATGTGAATTTTGGTGCTACAAAATTTAGCCTATAAAAGTGGTCCTTAATAACCTTTGTAGCCATCACCCCAACTTTGAACATAATTCAAAGATATTTGCTATTGGTAAGATGTGCTATCTATCATTATTAGAAATGATAATGCAAATGTGTTCCTGTGTCCAATCTTATTATATTTTTTTGTTGGAAGATTGCTCATACTTTTTTGACATCTAAGATAGGATACCCTGTCATCTTGGATACATACAATTTTATTGCATTACTTCATAAACATTAGTGTTATAGTCACCTGTACAATTTGGTAAAACTCAGACATCTGGCTCTATCTTCAGAGGTTTACTAGGTCTAGAGGGTGGTCTGGAATTTGCATTTCCAATCAGCTCCTTGTTGAAGCAGATACAATTTAAGCAGCATAGCTCTCAAGCATGTACACTGACTCAAGTTACTTATTGCCTTTTCTTCTGAGAAATGTCATGATTTCACTGAACACGTTTATTGAAACAAAACAGAAGTTTCAGATAATTACTAGGAAAAGTATTTTCCTGTAAGTGTTCCCTTGGCTTTACCTAAGCACATGCGATGTCTTTCAATAAAGAAAATAATAACTGCCTTTTCTCTTATTATCCTCTAAATCCTTCCCTTTTCCTAAAAAGCACCTTAAAAGTTCTTAAATGAGTTACCAGTTTGAAAAATATGTTTTTCCACCCTTTGTTCTAAGTCTGACTTCCCAAATATAGAAACTTCTTAATCCATGTAAAAGTTGGTAAGCTCTTACTTGTTTTAGTGGCATTAAATCAACATGCAATTTTATCTGTTGTAGCTAAAAAGGGTAGTAATTATTAAACCATTACTACTGGAAAACATATTGCATTTTGAGAATCCAGCACAGCTGGGAGCGCCTCACTACCTCAAGCACCAGATGCTCTATTTTCTGTCATTTGTTTAGAATTATTTACACACATAGATGAGTGAGCAGAAGGGTGGGGTGGAGCCAAACAGTGTTTTTATTCCAAATTTGTTAACTTGTTATAGATAACATAAAACATATTGCTTAAAATAATAAAAAAAAATAAAATGTATATGAGATAAAGGCCCTTTTTCATCCTGCATATTCTATTTAGTTTTTAATCTTCCCCCAAATAGGAGATACTGTAAATGTATCACAGATTCTTTCAAAAATGCTTATGCATAAAGAAAAATCATAGGCCAGGCACGGTGGCTCAGGCCTGTAATCCCAGCATTTTGGGAGGCCAAGGCAAGAGATTTGCCTGAGCCCATGGGTTTGAGCCCAGCATGGGCAACTTTGTGAGACTTTGTCTCTACTATAAATAAAATTAAAAAACAAATAGCTGGGCATGGTAGTGCGTGCCTGTAGTTACAGCTACTTGGAAGGCTGTGGAGGAAGTATTGTCTAAGCCCAGCAGAACAAGGCTGTGGTGGCTGTGAGCATGCCACTGCACTCCAGCCTGGGTGACAGAGTGAGACTCAAACTCAAAAAAAAAAAAAAGAAAGAAAGAAAAAACATAATGCTTACTTTATATCACTTAAAAAAATAGTAGCACACTGTATACACAATTATGACACTTATCTTCTTTAAATAATCTATCTTGGAGATCATTCCATATGCTTACATAACGTGCTACCTAATGTTTCATTGCACAGACCTGACATAATGCGTCTAATTAGTCATCTGTGCATAGATATTAACAGGTAAGTGTTAACAGGTGAATTCTTACTGTACTATAGCATTTCCATCTAACAAGGTGCTAAGAATTTCATACATTTTTTACAACGATGTATGTGATTAAATATTATAGCAAATATTCTTCATATGACATGAAAATAATATGATGACCACATTTTATTCTTGTTTTCAATGGTAAATGATATGCTGTAAGAGTCTATAGATCAAATTCCTAGAAATAGAATTTATGAGTCAGTAAATATATACTTTATAGTCTTGGTGAAAATGGACAGATCTCTCTCAAAGTGATTGGCCTATTTTGTATAACTATAAGCTGTGTGTAAGACTGCACACCTTCTATTACAGTCTTGCCAAATCAGTTATCAGACCTTTGGGATTTTTAATACTCTGTTGAATGAGACATTGGATCTCAAAATCATTCTAAGATTCATATTTCATGAGTAAGATTGATGGTATTCTTAGTATGTATAAAAGTCTTTGTGAATTTTCTCCACTATGAGTTGTTATTTTATGGACAATGCCCAATTTGGAGATTGTTGACCACTTTGCCTCCTTATATCATGTTCATGTCATGCAAGAATTTTCCATTTTTAGGATGTGGCTTTTAATAATCTTTTCTTTTATGATGTCATAGGTTAAATAAAGAGTTTTCCCACATTCCATCCTTATATATTTATAAGGCCAACACTTCTAGTCATTCAGAGTAGTTGGTTTGTGCCATTTAAGAGTTTTTCTCTCTTGCCAAAGAGAGACTGTTTTCAGTAAATCTGCTGTGTTTGTGTGATTCTGGGTGCAGTCTGACCCCCTGTGTGGAACCATACTAGATCCAGAAAGGTTTTCTGCCAACCCTACCTTTCCCCCACCCACTCAAGTTACCGTTGCTGATGCCTCAGCACACACCTTCACCTTTAGAAAGTATATGTTTTTGCTGAGATATACTACTAATTACCTGCTTGCTTCTGAGCTCTCTTCCAGTGGTTTCTTGCCCTCATTCCCTTCCATAGAGCACAATAAAAAATGCTTTGTTTCATTTTTGCAGCTTTTTGGAGCCCTTACATACAGTTTTGGTTCTAGAAATCCATGTAATTCAACACATTGAGAAAAGACCATGTGAGACATAGGGAAAATGTGACGGTCTGCAAGCCAAGAAGAGAGTACTCATCAGAAATACTTTCAGCTAGACCTTGATATGGGACTTTTAGAAATCATAAAAATATAGAAAATACATGTGTCTTATTTAAGCTCCTAATCTGTGGTATTTTGTTATAGCATTCCAAGGAGACAAATATACATGTCTCTCATAGTTTTGTAGGAATAGAAATTAACAGGGTTTTTTGTTTGTTTGTTTGTTTGTTTTTGCTTTTCCTAATTCTGCTGTATGCATTGCTTTTTAATAAAATTTGATGGGATATAGAAGAAATGCTTAGGTGCCCATCCAGTTTTACACCAGACATTTCTGTAGTAATTGTATTTATAGAGTTCTCTGTAGTCTTAAAGGCCACTGGTTGTTATTGATTATAGGGGGAAACCACATCTATTCTGTTTAGCACAAATGACTTCACAGAAATCATTATTCAAATTCTCACTCTTTTAAATTCAGTGATTGAATGATAAGTAAGTAGAGTATGTGTTTTCACAAATGTGAACAAGGCAACTCAGTAAGTTTTTCAATGGGAAAATAAGAAGGCACATTTCCAACCTCTCAAATTCACTACGAAGGCAGTGATATTATGGTATGTTTGGCTTACAGTATCAATGATGACTACATAAAGGTTGAATTCTAAGATAATGAAAAATAGAGAATATTTGGTGAGAGTTTCAATATAGTTACCATAGTGGATGCAAAACAGAAGGACTTTAGGATTTCATGATCCTTCTATGTGAATGTATGTGTACTTATATAAAGCTTGATTGTCCTCCCTCTCCAAAAATAATAAGTGTTTATTGTTTTACTTATGATGATGATGACAATAATAATGATATTATTACTAATTACACTTCAGAGATTGATGCAGACTAGGCTCTTGGAGACAATATCTCATGTAGCAATTTTATTATTCATATAGAACAGTTGTATTATGCTTTTTTCAAGCATGAGAACTCAGAGTTCAGCAGTTTATCTTCCTTAGTTAACCTGCGTCTACAAATGACAAATGGTAGAATCAACAATCAAACTCAAATCACCCTGACTCCAAAGTTTTTGCTACCTCGTTCTTCTATTACCTGGTAAATCTAGATGATCTCTCCTGGAAGGACAAAATATATAATAAAGAATTTGTTCCCTATTTTGGTAATATACAATGTTAATGTGATATGGATAAAATAGTGTGAACGGTCTTTGTTTCCTTATTTGACCATATCTTAAAAGACTTTGGTTATTTCCATGTATAATAAAAAACACATTCTATAAACAGACTGCTTCTGTTTATCCTGTAACATAAAATACCTCTTACTCTGTTAGCTAACAAACAAAAGCCTAGGATTCCCTTGGTATCAAACTGGCAGATTTTAAATTAATATTTTGAATCAAAAGAGATCATTGTTTACTTTTCAAGGGTATAGGATATGTTCATTGGTAAGATATTGAGTATTTAAAATATCATACATTCATACAATATGTGATATATGGTAGTTCAACATAGCAAGTTAGGCATATAGTAGACATAAAATGCATTTATTATTATGGCACAAATAGTTACAAAATATTAATGTAACATGATTCAGTATAAAAAATATCAATTTCATTTTCTTCCTTCATATAGTCTCTATTGATCCAGCTGTTAATTATTTTATTTATCTCCAGGACTGTATATGGATATTAATTTTTATATATGGAAAGTAGAACTTAGAGTCAAGTGAAGAAAGGAGTTTTTTTTTTTTGCTTTATGCCTAATTTTATTTTTATTTATTTTAGCACATGAACCAGTAAAACTTTTATAGTAAGAGCGAATAGTAGAACCATAACAATAATGCATATTTTTAGGACAAAAATATGGACCTAGAGAATATACTTTTAATTATTTGGAAAAGTGGATATAAACACCTTCTAAATATTCCCACTAAAGTTATATCAGCTGAAAAGTATTTATTTTTATAGGACTAAAGTGCAGCAGTTGTATTAACAATGTGGCAAATCCCCCCTGTAAACGTATCTTCAAGTTATGATACTCTGGAGGACATTACACTGTTTTGTTGCTTTTTGTGAGTTTTAGTATTTATTCCACTAATATTCAAGAAAATTATACCTTAGTAGCCAACAAGAGTTAATTGGAATATCCACAGGGACTTTATTGCAACCAAGAGACCCTTCCTTATATTCAATCTTTTGAATGATTATGTTGTGCAAGCATATTACCCACTTTATTTCTTAATTGCTAAAAGCTATAAAGTAACATAAACAGGATAATGTAATAACTGAAAATATGTATGCCAAATTGCAAATAAAATCTCAATGAGTTTTCAGAAAATAAAAGTAAAAGCATTACTTTCTAAGTCACCTCAGAAAAGTAGATATTTAATGTGTGTCATTCTATTAATATCTAAAAATTTAGTAACACCTTAAAACATTAGAGTTAATTTTTATTTTATAGTTCTGAGATAGCAAAATAGTTGACTAAGGTCCTTTACAATCTCCTTACATTCTTTCTGCTTACTGCAAATCAATTTATCAAGATAAAATTTCTCTGCCATTTAAAAAACCCTGCCAATATGGAGTTTGTTCCTAGACTTTATAGTATTTTGCAAAGACAGGAGAATCAGACTTATTTAAACCGTAAGCTTCTTACCTCATTGAAGCTGTTAGAAGATTTGAATATGCATGACTTTAATTTTTATAAGCTGGGGGAAAGATAATGATAATATAAGGGAATCACATCTATACGATACGCTATTTGTAGTTGATTATCGTTGATTATCGTCATGCACACATTTTCTTTTTAATTGTAGGATAGTATGCTAGATGTAATAAAGAATATGCATGCCTAATTTTTATCTTTAACTTTTTTGGATGAAGAAAAAAGTAACATGTAATAAAAATAAATGTGAGTCAAATGCTGAAGTGATATATCTATATAACAAAAATAATATTACTTACGTTTTAAGGGCTTATTCAGAGTCAGGAAGAATTCTCAGTCTTTTAGTTTATATAATTCTAACTGCAACTTGTACTGTTATCATGTCCGTTCAACACTCAGAGAAATGAAATTTTGTGATTTTAATTTCCATCTCAAGGGCCAATGACAAGGAAATAGAAGTATCACGATTCACATTCATGTCCATTTAAATCAAGTGTTAAAAAAAGACATAGACTCAAACAGAATTGGTTTCAAATGTCATCTCTCAGGAAAGTGTCTTTAATGCAATAACTACTGGTATCCTCCACAAGAAAATGGCTGCAGTCATAAAGCAACTTACTTTAATGAGATAAGGTTTTAAGCATCTAGCCCAGTGAGAGAGGGGTGTGTGTGTGTATGCACATATATTAATATACAAATAAATATATTGTACAGAAACGCAATACAAATAATACAAATATATATTGCAAATATATTACATCTATAATGCTGATTCATATAACTTTCTCTATCAATTATATTAACATAAATTCAATGTAAGGGGCATGTTGATGGTATCTGAGTTTTGTTTGAATAAAGATACTGATTTAATTGATTTTTTCACTCCTTTCCATCTTAAAATATTTTCTTCTCCATGATACCCTCCCAAACCCATTCACTGCACTTTTTAAAATATTTAATTATAGGCTCCTGATCCTCATTTCTTAACTCTAGATCTTTAATGCCCAGGGCTGAGTCCCAAACCCTACACTCTTCTATACCTTAATTTTTCCCTGTGTGATCTCACTGCCCCATGGATTTAACTTTCCTTGGTATCCAGTTAACTGCCATGTGAATACTTTTAGTCCTGTCCCTCCACTGAGCTCAGATTAGCTTAGTCAACATCTCCTTTCAAATAGCAAATAGTCTTATAAATAGCACACATTAAGTAAAAGCAGAACTCTTTACTCTTACCCTGTTACTGTCTACCTCTTCTGATGTTTTTGAGTTTTATTCTTCTAATTTATCCACCATAAACTGTAACACATAGCCTTAGCTTGCAAATAGGTAGATAGATTTATGTTCTATTCATAAAAGCTGTCATCTTATTCTTAGCTACCATCATTCCTCACCCATACTTTGGAAATAGTCTTCAAATCAATGCTATATTTTATTTTTTAATCTACATGAATTGGAATGAAGGTGAAAATCAATAGCAAAGTAAAAACTGGAAAATTTTCAGATACATGGAAATTAACAGCACATTCTTGAACAACTAAAAGATTAAAGAGAAATCAAGAGGAAGTAAAAAATATTTTGGGATTCACAAAAAAGAAAACAAAATGTACCAAAAATGTACATGATACAGTAAAAGCAGTGCGAAGAGAGACATTTATATCAATAAAATATTAAATTTAAAAAGAAATGTCTCACTGGGTTCAGTGGCTCAGCCTGTAATCCCAGAGCTTTGGGAGGCCTAAGTGAGTAGATTGCCTGAGCCCGCGGGTTCGAGACAACTTGGCGAGACCTCATCTCTACAATAAATAAAAAAAATCAGCCGGGCATGGTAGCGCATGCCTGTAATTCCGGCTACTCGGAAAGCTGAGGCAAAAGAATCGCCTGAACCCAGCAGGTCGAGGCTGCAGTGGCTGGGAGCGGCCACTGCACTCCAATCTGGGCGACAGAGTGAGACTCCAACTCAAAAAATAAATAGATAAATAAATAAAATAAAATAATTGCAGAAAAAATGAAATAAAGAATAGAAAAAACAAAAAAATTAAGACTGTTTTTCAAAATAATCAACAAATGGACAAATGTTTAGACTAAGAAAAGAAGAGAGAAGATTCAAATAAACTAAAACAGAAATGAAAGAGAAGCCATTGTGACTGATGTCACCGAAAAAAAAAAAAACAATTATAAGAGATTACTGTCAAGAATTACACATCAGCAGATTGGATAATATAGAAAATGAGCAAGACTGAATCATAAAGAAATAAAAATTCTGAACAAACCTACAGCTGGTAAATAAATTGAATCTATAATCAGAAACCTCAGAATAACAACAACAAGAAGCCCAAGACCTAATGGCTTCACTGGTGAACAATATCAAATATTTAAAAAATAATTAATTACCATTCTTCTCAAAATTTCTTTAAAAAGTAAATAGAAGGAGCACTTTCAAACTCATTGCATGAAGCCACTGTTACCCTACACCAAAACCACTGAAGGATGCTTAAAGAACAAAACCAAAAAAAACCTTGTAGGCCAATAATTCTGATGACTATAGATGCAAACATTCTCAACAAAATGCTAGCAAATTGAATTCAGCATCATATTAAAAGGACACTTTCAAGTGGGATTTATGCCTGGAGTGCAATAATAGTTCAGCATTTAAAAATCAACCAATGTGATATATCAGTAAGAGAATGACAACAACATAGGATTATCTCAAAGTTGCAAAAAAAAACACTTGACAAAATTTACAGTTAGAACACCCTAAAAAATGTAAATAGAAGGACATTAGCTCAACTTAATAAAACGGATACATGAAAAACCCACAGTTAGCATGTGCAATGAAGAAAAACTGAAATTATTTTTCTGTGCAAGGCAAAATAGCTACTCTTACCACTTATATTCAACAGAGTACTGAAAGTCTAGTCAGGACAATTAGATAAATAAATAATAAATAAATAAACTGGATTAACTTGGAAAAGAAGTAAAATGATCATATATGCATGATCTTATATGTAGAAAAATCTAACGATTCCACACAAAAAATGTTAGAATTTAACAAAGTCAGCCAAGCCACAGGGTACAAAATCAACATACAAAAATCAGCATGGTAGCATGCTACCATGATAGATAATAAATAATCTAAAAAGGAAATTATGAAAATAATATTAAGCCGGGCTTGGTGGCTCAGCCCGTAATCCTGCGCCTTTGGGAGGCTGAGGTGAGTGGATTGCCTGAGCCCACGGGTTCGAGACCCGCCTGGGCAACTTGGAAAGACCCATCTCTACACTAAATCAAAAATTAGCCGGGCGTGGTAGCACGCGCCTGTAGTTCCAGCTACTCGGAAGGCTGAGGGCTGAAGGATCACCGGAGTCCAGCAGGTCGAGGCTGCCGTGGCCGGGAGCGGCCACTGCACTCCAGGCTGGGCGACAGTGAGACTCCAACTCAAAAAAAAAAAAAAAAAAGAAAATAATATTACTCATAATCGCATCAAAAAGTACAAGACATTTCGACATAAACAACCAATAATGCAAAAGATTTTTATGCTATAAACTCTGAATCATTGCTAAAATAAATTAAAGACACAAGTAAAAGGAAAATTATCCCAGGTTCATAGATCGGAAGACTTACTACTGTTAAAATGTCCATACTACTCAAAAATATCTATATATCTGATGCAATCCCTATCAAAATTTCAGTGGCAAGTTTAAAGAAACTTTAAAACATCAAAAAATTCTAAAATACTAAGTATGAAACCATAAATGCCTTTGATAGTCAAAAGAATTTTGAGAAAAAAACAAAGTCCGGGGCTTCATACTTCCTAATTTCAAAGCATATTACAAACCCAAAATGCTCTAGTACTGCATATGAACAGAAATACAAGTCATAGAAGATAATAAAGGGCCCTGAAGTAAAGTCACACATATAGATTAACTTGCCTTCAACAAAGTGCAAAAAATACACCAAATGGATATCAGTCTCTTTAACAAATGATGTTGGGAAAACTGGATATCCATGTGGAGAAGAATGAAAATGGACTGTTGTCTTAAACTAGCCACAAAAATAAACTCAACATTGATTAAAGACTGCAACATGGATTTTAAGACCTAAACTCATATTAAAAGAAACCATCTAAAAGAATCCTAAAACCATTTAAAAGAAAATATGGAGGAAAAGCCCTATGGGCATGAGTCTTAGTAATGGTTTCTTGGGTATGATTCTAAAGGCGCAGGCGACAGAATGAATTACAGATCTATCAGACTACACGAAGCTAGAAAGCTTCTTCACAGCAGAGGAAATAACCAATAGAGTGAAAAGGCATTCTGCCAAATGGGAGAAAAAATGTGAAAGCCATATGTCTAATAAGAAGTAAATATCCAAAATATATTTTTAAAAACTTTCACAACTCAAAAGCATAAAAATAAAAAGATTTTAAATAGTCAAATGACTTGAATAGACATTTTTTCAAAGAAGGTGTACAAGTGGCCAATAGGTATATGATCACATGCTCAGTATTATAAGCCATCAAGGAACTACAAATTAAAATCCCAATGAAATATCACATTGTATTAAGTATAATAAAAAATAACTTCAGATAACAAATGTTGCCAAAGATGAGGAGAAATTGAAGAAATCATTTTACACTGCTGATGAGAATTTAAAATGGAGAAGTCACTATGGAAAACAGAATCTAGGCTCCAAAAATTTTAATAAGAATTAGTATATGATCTAGAAATCCCAATTCTGAGCATTGATTCAAAAGAATTGAAATTATAATTTTGAAGAGATATTTGTTACTCTCATGTTTATTGTAAAATTGTTTACAATAACCAAAAGGTGTAGATAATCTCAATGTCCATTTATCACTTCATGAATGAAGGGTTAAAGAAATTGTAGTATATATCTACCATGAAGTATTATTCAGCCTAAAAAAATAGGGAAATCCTGTCATATGCTACAATATGGATTAAACTTCTGGTCATTATGTTAAGTGAAATAAGCTGGTCACAGAGTGACACATACTACATGATTCCACTTACATGAGATATTTAGTGTAGTCAGACTCGTTGATGCAAAAAATAGAACGATGGTTGCCAATGGTGGGAGCAGGGAGAAATGGGTACTGACTACACAGTGGGTAAAAAGTTTGTCATGCAAAATGAAAAACTTCTAGATCTGCTGTACAACACTGCACTTGTACTAAACAATATTATAATGATCTCTTGAAATTGTGTTATGTAGGTAGAGCTTACATTATGTGGTTTTTCCCACAAAAAAAAAAGGAAAAAAAAAACAACTCAGTATTCTCAAAGGCCCTTGGTGTTCTGACTCCAACCTTTCTCTGATGCTGTCACTCACAGTTTACCTCCCCGTTTTGAGCACAACTAGATTTCATGTTCTTGCTCATAATAAACTCAATTTGAAAGAAGGGCTTTCGCATTTGTTGTCTGCTCTATTTGGAATGGTTTTCCCACATACCTTTATGTTTGACTTCTCTTTGTGATTCATATCTTTTCAAATAATTATCTCAAATATTAGACTTTCAAGAGATACCTTTTCTTCGACCACTCATTTTTAAATGTTCTAATTTCAGTTGTCTTTAAAACATCTGTTTTGTTCAGCCATAGAACATATTGCTACTTTAAAATATCTGTATTTTTTTTACTCTTTAACCATCTCATAATATAATAGCAAGAACATTCATATTATAATTAATATGTAATCTCTGGCATTAGAGTAGTGATAGGCTTATAATGTATGCTCAATAAATCATTGCTGAATGAAGAAAAAATATTGATTAAATAGACTAAATCATATTTGAAATCACAATTCTTTAGTGAAAACTTTGAAACCCACATAAAATGGTATCCTCTTTTAAAAGTTTCTTACATCATTCTAGTAAGAAGAAATACTACTCATCTCAACTATTTCTGCGTGTTACTAACATATTACTTATTATATAATGTTTTCACTTTCCAGTTATCATCAGGTGAAAATTAAATAATATACAATATGAGAAATCACTTTTACATTATTATATACCATAAGAGTTGAATAACAGTATGGGAATTTCAACAGGTATATATCATATTTCCCTTACCAGTGTATAGTTACTTTATGAGTTGCCTTTATTTGTGATTTATTTCTCTTGCATTCCTGCAAGACCACAGTACAGTAATTTGTATATAGAAGAATATGATACAGAGTTTTTAATAAAAATGCAACAGAGGGATAGCAAATTCACCTATAATATTGGATCCGCCATGGTTTGGTTTATATTGGCATCGTTGGATGTTATTATATATCATGAAGCCATATTAAAATGTAATTTCCATTGAAAGCCTCAATTACTGTTTAGGCCATTTAGGCTATTATTTTCAACTTTTTTTTTATTAGATTGGGTTTATATTTGTCATTAGAAGATTTAGAAATTTATTCAAATAACATCTTTTATGCCCACTATACTCCAAGTTTTTGGGAAACAACAATATATGCATACTTTGTTTATAAGAAGTTCATAGTCTGCTGCATGGTCCCTGGATAGCCTTAGCTGATCCAGGCTCTAACCTTTCTTTTGCATGTACTTTTCATTGTGACTGTAGAATGTGCTGGGAATGCAATATGCTGAGATAGAGAGGAGCTGCCTGAATCATCCTAGGTTCTCTTCTTGTTTCTCTTTTTGGAAATGTAAAATCTTGAGTTAAAAACCCAGGCTTTTCCCCTCTCTCCCCTGGAAGCAGAACGTCCTTCAAAGCTTTGTCCAGTGTTTCATGTCACCCCTGAGGATTATATGAATCCAGAATGGGTTGCCTTTTGGGGTACGTTGGCTGTAGTGCAAGTCAGGCACATATGGGCATGATTTCATCTACTGCAGGCAGCCTTCCTGAGCCTTTGGGGATCAGCTCACAATGGATATCAGATTTCTTTTGTCCCTTGCTGCCTACCTGTAAGTAATATATCTACTTCATATAGCTTCTTTCATGTTAGCGTGTTCTGTCTCATCAGACTCAGGCAACTGATAAAACTGCAGCCCAGGATGCTGTGGGTGGAGGTGTTCTGACTCCCAATCCTGGTGGTTGACATAGTGATGATCGTTACTATCCTCCACTCAGTAGAAGTCCTCCTTTGGGATTGGTTATTAGTGAATCTACTGCACTAATAATGTTAAAACTCAGTATTCTCAAAGGCCCTTGGTGTTCTGACTCCAACCTAGACTGAGAAAGCAACAGCAAAACGTGATAACATTTTATAAGACAGAATAAAATGATGTTTACAGTGTGTTACGGGTACAGATAAGTGGAAGTGTCTAACTGATGTAAGAGTGGTGGGGATTGGAGGAGACAAAAAGGAAATGAGGGTTGAGTAAAATGTTTAGGAGATAAATTTGTGAGAGGCATTTCAGAAGAAGCCAGCAGAACAGGGAATGGCATGTGATTAAGCATGGCGGGCTCAAAGTACTATAATTATTTAACATACAGATGATAGGATTGTATGAGGGTATGGCTTATGATACTATGTTTTGTTTGTCATGTCTAAATTTAAGTGTAGTCACTGCCAGGCCATTGTGGCCATTGCCTTCCTCTTAAGCTTTGGGCCCCTCCCTTACCTTGGGGAGGTGAATCTCCTTCTTTTCTCTCTCTTTCTCTTTCTAATTTAGTTTTTAATTAACTATATTGTCTGATCAAAAAAATTAAGTGTAGATTATGAAAATTAACAAATGAGTTCTAATTGTAAACGTAGTATGAATGATGTGGTTTATGTGATGCGGTAAGATAAAGTATTAGGGATTGAGAAGTTATGGTGGCAACAGTGTGCAGATCTCTTTGACTTTCTTTTTCTTCGTCATGTGTATGGCATAAAATGGCATAGTCTGAGGATTAAAATGTTGCCAACTATATATAACAGGCCTAAAATGTGGCTTAACAGTGGTTTAGATTGGCAAGAATATGAGTGTAATGCTGGAAGGTGAAGTTGAATCATTTTGGTGCTATTCAAGAAATATAAATAGCTATAAGTCATCAGATCATTTGAAGTTAATATTTTGCATATATGTATAAAAACACATACCTTTTTCTGTCCGGAACATCTTATCAAACTTACCCATTAATTGAAATTAGGAAATGTTATGTCTCAGAATTAAACTTAATGCTATGACTCTATAGATTTATGTTTTCTAAGAAAAACTACTTGTAACGCAATTTTAAATTCAAAGTTTATTTGACTCAATATTTTACATAAAACTCTGGAATGTGTATGGCTAAAAAATGAACAATATTTTTCTTACAAAAAGGAGTAATGATATTAAGAATTACATTTTAAATAAGTCAATAAGTTTCCATATAAATTAAGGGAGCTAAAGTACCTCACAAGAGGGAAATTATATTCATACTTTCATAGGAAAGGTAAGCCAGTTTGTTTATGAAATAATACACTTTAGAGAAAAGCTAAAATATTTCAATCTCATTGTAGGTTTTACACTCAACACTGAATTTCTTTTGGTGGTATGTATGTATCAATTAGAGGTGTTTTGGTTAATTTAAAAATTTGTGTCTAAAAATTTTTATACTTATATGGGAAACATTTTTAAATTATATGTTACTGCATATTAGATATTGGCTCTTCCTAAAAAGAAATGCACATGTTTTAAATATTCATTACCAAGATTTGCACACTCTATCTCTTAACCATGTTTAGTTTCTTTTCAAAAAATGTACATAAAAATTACAGTTAAAATATGTTTCTTGTACTCAGAACATGGTAAACAATTCAGAAAATAACACATGCAAATTAAAGATGCATGCAAACTGATATAACATGTAAAGAACAGGTTACTCTACTTGTAAAGGATGTATTTTCACTTTTATTTTTCTAAGAATTGAGGTAGATTTTGACTGAGCCATCTAGATATACTTGACCCTGTCATAATTTTGATTAATTCTTCCAAAACTGTCATGATGTTATTAGATTTTACATATAAGAAAATGTGGCCAATGTCACATGACCAATACATAGGACACTCAAAACTTATATAAAAGATGAACATGATTTTTTTTGCTTATTCAGCTGAGTCTTGACTTTGAGCACCAGACTATGCTAATCACTTAGGATGTAGATGTTCAAATTAAATTCTGGTAGAGGATTACAGTTTAGTTTGGGAGATAAACAAGTAAATTAATAAGTATAGAATCATGTAGTCAATGTGACCATATAGTAGGGGTCTTAGAAACAGACTGAACAGGCTCTCAGGATTTTCTTGGGGAATGGTGAATCAGCCAATCAAAGGCTGGTAAGAAGAAGGCATACTCAGGAGACAGTGAGCATAGTAAGATATGAATGGATCGTGGTTTTTCTTGAGCAGACACAGAGGAAGAATAGAAAAGTTAGAAATGTTCCAAATATTGAAGACCATGAATTTCACGTGATTGATTTTGGATTGTATCCTGCAGATGAAGTAAAGACACTTGGAATTTTAAGCAGGGAGGTGAGAAGATTATATGTAGCTTGAGAATAAATTTCAAAGGGAGAATTGAAATTTAGTGTTTTATCACCATTGCTGCATAAAACTTAAATTGATTTGTCTAGTTCCTATTTAATTATTCTTTCATTAATTGTGTGTTTACTTATTGGATGCAATATGAAAGATACTTCACCAGCTAATACAAAAGATGGAAAATACATCAGACATGGCATGAGAACTGAAAACAATCTTACAAAAAATATAAAGAAAAAGGCACCTATGTAAATAATTAGAATGACAGTCTATACTAATAAGAAAGGATTACTTCCATGCTATGGTCATATACGGGAGCAAGCAGTTACAGTGAGCTATGATACCTAGATTTTCAAGTATAGAATTTGAGATTTTTACCCTACCTGCAAGCAAACAAGTTAGGCTGTCATAGTTTTATAGATTCTGGCAGAAGATATGGGACTCCTGGGTTAGAGACAAAAGATTTTATTACTCAGAACAGCAGGCAGCATAAATTCTCTTTGCTTCTAGCATCCTGTGAAGTAACATGTAGCAGCCTAGGAATATGTCACACACACAGTATATATAGGTCACAGCTGATGAACCCTAAGCCTTGGAATCCCGGATCTTCTATAGGGTCTGCCTGCATGCTTCCCCAACCTTTGTTCTGGATGAAGACATTATCTTAATAATCCAGTCAGAAAACAAATCTGCCCTCTGCCCCAAAGAGAGGTTCTATCAATATCTTTCAAGGATATTTGTCATAGTAGCCTACTGGAAAAAGTAATATGAAACAAAATTGTCAATGCCTCTTGTCCAGAAGATGTACAGAAATAAAAAAGACACAAAGAAAATTGTATTTCAAAGCAGAGATACCTTTGTGGGGAAACAGCCTTTAATATATACCTTGGAGGATAGGTTTAATTAACTGAAGTTTGGAGACTAAGGTTTTCAAGGCAAACAATTGAATCAGCAATGTCTGATTCAACACAGATGCCTGAACAGGCAGTGTTTTCATCAATTTTCCCACAAAACTTAAATTAATATCTCCAACAAAAATACACAATATGAAAATATTAAGGCTTTCTGATATCTTCATTCTTTAAATATTTAATTATTTTTCAGAGAGAACCATAGATTAAGATAACTTTAATTATATTTAGCTGTTTTATATACATGTATGTACATGTTTGCATATCTATGTATACATAGGCTTTCTTTAAACAAATAAAATTTATTATATCTAATTTTATCAAAGCTTTGATTATAAGAAAATCTGGAAATGGTCACACTAAAATTGTATATATAGATTTGAGAATCAACCTGACAATAACACTTGCAGCAAATCTAGGTGAAGCTCTCTACAATTCTGTGTTGTTTATGGGTATTTACATATTGAAAGTAAGCAAGAGCTACTTCAGCCAATTGACACAAATGGAGAAAAAATAAATTTAATTATTAGGCTTATACATTGTTAATTAAGATTAAAAATAAAGCTATAGGAGAAATAGTAAAAATAGAGAGTATGGACAGGCAAGCAAAACAAAAAAATCAGGAGTCAATATTATTGGAAATTGAATAAGACTTAAACTTAGAATGAAAGAATGATATTGTTACTGCTAATTATCAGACCAAAGCCGATGGAAACCAGAGCTCAGATGCACCTGAGGTGAATCTTGCCATCAATAAGAATGATGACTGTAACCAACACTTCAAAGGATAGCTTGAAGCATTTAGAAGATAGATATATAGGTTAACGTCCTGAAAGTACAAAATAAATAAGGAGTTAAGTGGTAAATAGTAAATGGTTAATTATATATTAAACTTGAGAAGAAGAGCTTTCTTTTAGTACTTGTAACTTTCACCAACGCTTAACTTTTCCTGTGTCCCCCAGCACAATTATGTTCACAGTTAAAATTTCAGTACCTTTGTCACTGCTTTTCATAACAGGAATTGATTTTATAAATTAGGGGGGACCCTACAAAACCAGAATTTATTTATACACATTGTGTATTTATTCTTACATATTTGAACTTCAGTCACCTTTAAAGTACTCTCTGTTTTATGCAATACACCCATCAAATGCTTTTTCCATTGCTCAGAATAGTTGTTGAACCCATCAATTTTGATGCCTTTTCTCGCGTCTGCTGGTTTTGTTGTTTGTTTTGTTTACTGTACCTCTTGCACGTCAGCAAAACGTTTCCCTTGTAGGACCTTTTTCATCTGGAGAAATAAAAAATATTGCTCCGGGTGAGATTGGGTGAATAGGAAAAATGGGGCATAGGAGTCATGCCATTTTTTGTGAACAACTGTTGAAAACTCAACGCAATATGAGCAGGTGTGCTTGTAAATCACCCATCATGAAATGAGCAAATGCACTGAAAAAATCTTAAAAAAAAAAAAAATCACTAAAGCTGAACGCAATTTCTCACAACACTAGCTGGTACACTAATGCAGATGGGCTCCTAGAACACTTAACCTACCAGGAAAACATGTACCACAAGGGACCCACCCTCCAAAAAATTATTCCTGTTTTTTGGGGATTCCTTCTTGTATAAGTAACTCAGAATTTAGTAACAAAAAATTCCCTCTGTTTACATCTACCTGATAGCATGATCAGTTTACATAATGCATCGTTGTAAAAGATAAGTTCTATTATTTTCAAAGTTAGTCATCTTCACATGAAGAGCAGCCTTTTTGATGGATTTATGATTTGACAGTTGGGAAGTCACTTTCTGTGTGGGACGCTCCTGTTTCCAGTGGCATGTCCTCCACCCAAGATGCCACTATATATCTCATAATGAAAGTAATTCCAAAAAATAATGCCTTTCCATAATAGTTTATCTTCTTTGACTTTTTTAAGAATTGAAGCTACATTTGTTCTACACAAAATGTTTCCACTAATAATAAATAGTGTTGCATTTTAAAAGTTCATGAAAGCCGGGCTCAGTGGCTCAGCCTGTAATCCCGCACCTTTGGGAGGCTGAGGTGAATGGATTGCCTGAGCCCGCGGGTTCGAGACCCTCCTGGGCAAGCGAGACCTCATCTCTACAATAAATCAAAAAATTAGCCGGGCATGGTAGCACGTGCCTGTAGTTCCAGCTACTTGGAAGGCTGAGGCAGAAGGATCACCGGAGCCCAGCAGGTCGAGGCTGCGGTGGCCGGGAGCGGCCACTGCACTCCAGTCTGGGCGGCAGAGTGAGACTCCAACTCAAAAAAAAAAAAAAATCATCTGACCATATACCTGAGGGTTTATTTGTGGATTCTCTATTCAATTCCATTGGTTTGGCTATCTTTATGCCAGTATCATACTGTTTTGGTTGTTATAGTTTTGCAATATGTTCTGTAACAGGCAGTATGAGTCTTCTTTTTCTTCTTTTTCAAAATTGTTTCAACTATTGAGGATTCCATGTCTCATTTTTTAGTGTACTTTATGATACTTAAAAAAGAAAAGATTGGGGAATCTGGTAGCCGGGCTCTGTGGCTCAGCCTGTAATCCCGCGCATTGGGAGGTTGAGGTGAGTGGATTGCCTGAGACCATGGGTTCGAGACCTGCCCGGGAAACTTGGTGAGACCTCATCTCTACAATAAATCAAAAAATCAGCCGGACGTGGTAGCGCGCACCTGTAGTTCTGGCTACTTGGAAGGCTGAGGCGGAAGGATCGCCGGAGCCCAGCAGGTCGAGGCTGCGGTGGCCGGGAGCGGCCACTGCACTCTAGTCTGGGCGACTGAGTGAGACGCCACCTCAAAAAAAAAAGATTGGGGAATCTCTGAACCCCATAGGAGAATGATCTTCAAACATTTTGCTCATATTTCCCAAAAGGGTTTTAAAGTAATATGTATCCCTTGCAAAGAGGTAACTTCTGACATACTATAAACATGGACATTTAAAAATAAAACTATTATTGCTTTTCAAAATTTATTCTATAGATTATAAATATCACAGGGAAATGATATCTATCAACATCCATTTAAAATACAATGATCTTCTCAATAGTTCTTTGTAAGTCCTTTTTTCTTCTTGAATTCTTATTTCCATTCCATTTCCTCCACAGAATGCTATTCTAATGGAACACAGGTTTTTATTATCAGTCCAAAAATTTCTTGGAGTCTCTCGGCATGGTGCTGCTGGGGATTTCCTTCTGCAGGTGAGGGAAGAGGAAGCCCCAGGCAGCCCAGAGATCCTGGAAGTAGCAAAACTGGACAATGGAGCAGGCCATGGCTCTGGGGATCCCCACTCTGGCACTCACCTACCTCAGCACACCCTGCCCCCTCCACCCCACCACTGTCACGGCTGAGCCCCAACTGTTTCAGCCAAGCAGAGGACAGGAAAACCCTGTTCCAATATCCTACATTTACATTATAATTTTACACTATTTTTGTATTATATTGCAAATCTCATGAGGAAATGAGCCTCCATGAGGTAGGATTCGTAATTTAAACAAATGTGAGTTCTTCAGACCCTGAAGATAATGACAATCCAATTAGAGTGAATATTTTTCTCTCTTTTTTTTGGCTACCACCTGTTTGTGGCATGCCAACAACCTCCTGTTTGGGAAGAATCACCTATTCTGTGGTAGATGTTGACAGATATGCTGGAGGTTGTAGATATTAGAGGAGCCATGAACAAGTAAATGCATGGAAGGAGCTGGGGCGAAAGATAAATTAATTTAGGGTGTGGGCACAATTCGATATAAGGTTGAAGAGAACATCTGAAGAATGCCAGAGGAAGGATTTGGGAAAAAAGTTGGTTAAGTAGGTAGAACCCTGTTCTAAAAAAAGTTAAGTTGACATTCCGAAGTGTTTAGAAATCATTCTTGTTTGAATTCTGTCAGGCTTAGGGATAAGACACATTGGAAATTCAGTTGTATTAGCTGGAGGAGGAAGAGGAGGATGAGAAATGAATTGGAGCTAGAGAGGAATCATCCAGTCCAAAGGCTAGTCACTAAAATCAGGGCAAAGACAGTAAATTCTTTTATGTTTAAAGAAACTTTATTCAGATAAAGAGAAAAAAGGAAACAAAGAATATATAGGAAAAAATGGAAAACAAATAGTAAAATAAATTTACATCTAACTATATCCATAAAGACAGCTGTAAATTTTTATACATCCTAATTTAAAGGGCAGAGTTGGTAAAACATCAATATTGGCTCATCAATTACACTATTGGCTGAAACATGTTACCCTGGAAATTCATATGCTGAAGCCTAACCCTCAATATGACTGTATCTGGAGATAGAGTATTTAGGTTAAGATAGGGTCTTAAGGTTAAATGTGATCATAAGGGTAGTGTCCCAATCTGACAGGACTGTGGCCTTACAAGAAGAGAAAGAAAAATTTCTCTCTTTCTATGCCCCACACCACACAAACACTGAGGAAAAGCCATATAAGGACAAGGTAAAAAGGTGGCCATTAGCAAACCAGGAAGAGCAAAGAGTTTTGGCAAACCAGAAACTACGTCTGCTAGACAGAATTGTGGGAAAGAAATTTTTGTTGTTTAGATCACTCAGTCTATGGTATTTTGCTATGGCAGCCTAAGCAAACTAAGGCAAATTGTAACAAATGTACTACTCTGTTGCAAGATGTTAATGAGAGGGAAAACTGGTGGGGACAGTGAGGGTGCACCCTTTGTACTTTCCACTCAATTTTTCTTTAAACTTAAAACTGCTAAAAAAAATAAAGTCTATTTTTTTTAAAGGTAAAGATTGTCTAACCGATTAGAAAAGCAAGATTCATTATGGAGGTGCCTGTAAGAAATACACTTTGAATATAAAGACACGAAAGAGTTGAAAGTAAAAGGACAGAAAAAATTATACCAAGCAAACATGTTAAAAACAGAGCAAGAACACCACCTGAGGTAAAGAAAGTCAATTAATAATGATAAAGGATTCATCTATCACCAGGACATAAAATCTTAAATGCTTATGCACTTAGTAACAGAACTTCAAAAAACATGAAGCAAAAACTGGGAGAACTGCAAGGAACAATTGTGGTAAATCGTGATAAATTCACAATCATAGAGATTTCAATAGCACTCTCTCAGTAATTAATACGAGTCAAGAGAAAGTCAATAAGAATATAAAAAACTTGAACAATGCTATTAACCAACATGATCTCATTTAGTTTTAAAGAACACTCCACCCAAAAACAGTAGAACACACAATTTTTTCAAATGTATATACAATATTTACCAAAATATACCACATTCTGGGTCATTAAAAAGTCTTGATAAATTTCAAGTGATTCAAGTCATTAAAAGTATAATCTCTGATTACAGTGAAATTAAAAATCAATAACTGAGAGATCTTTGGGAAATCACCATATAATTGAAAACTAAATAACACACTTATAAACAACTAATGGGGAAAAGAAAATTAATCAAAATGGAAATTAGAAAGTATTTTGAACTGAGTGGAAATGAAAATACAACATATCAGTCTATGACTAGATCACCCTGAACTCACCCTATCTCATCTGACCTAAAGCATGGTCGGACCCGGTTAGTACTTGGATGGGAGACTGTCTGGGAATACTGAGTGCTGTAGGTTTGTTTTTTTTTTCCTAAAAATAAATAAAGAAAAGAAGCCTGAGCCCGCGGGTTCGAGACCCTCCCCCCCCCCGGGCAATTGGCGAGACCTCATCTCTACAATAAATTAAAAATTAGCCGGGCGTGGCAGCGTGCGCCTGTAGTTCCAGCTACTTGATTTTTTTTTTTTTTTTTTTTTGAGTTGGAGTCTCACTTTGTCACCCAGACTGGAGTGCAGTGGCCGCTCCCGGCCCCCCCCCCCGCCTCCTGGGGGGCGCCGCCTCACGACATCCAAAGCAGACCAAGACGACGCGTCCGA
>CAUYQG010293374.1:0-12603 GCA_963574415.1 Tarsius wallacei | reverse complement strand
CACACACATAAAACAGCCCCAAAGCAAAAGAAAACAAGCAAGCAAAGAAAAAATTTTATAAGAACCCCATGAGAGGGATAAACAATCACATTTCAATATTCAGCCTGAATGTGATTGGAATAAATGAACCACTGAAAAGACACAGAGTGGCAAGGTGGATAATAAACCATGACCCAATTATTTGCTGCATCCAGGAGACTCATCTCACTGTGAGGGACGCACACAGACTCAAAGTTAAAGGATGGAAAATGAGTTTCCAGGCAAATGGATCACAAAAGAAGGCAGGAGTTGAGATCTTAATATCAGACAAAACAACTTTTAAGCTATCAAAAATTTTAAAAGATGCAAAAAGACATGACATAATGATAAAATTTCAATCCATCAACAAAAAATATCCATCCTAAACATATATGCACCCAACACAGGAACACCAGCTTTATAAAGCAACCACTAAGTAAACTAAAAAAAGATATTGACCCTAACACTATTACAGCAGGGGAATGAATACTCCACCAACAGCCCTAGATAGGTCATCAAGGCAAAAAATCAACAAGGAGATCAGCCTAAATCTGACACTCAACCAAATGGACTTAATAGATACCTACAGATTATTCCACCCAATAACCACAGAATATATATTCTACTCACCACCACATGGAATGTACTCCAAGATCAATCACATCCTTGGCCATAAATCAAGCATAAAAAAAATTCCATAAGATTGAAATCTTGCCATGCACACTCTCAGACCACAGTAGAATAAAAATAAATATCAAAATTTCCCCAAAGCCCACAAAGACATGGACACTAAACAGTATGATGCTGAACAGCTACTGGGACGACACTGAAATCAAAGCAGAAATTACAAAATTCCCAGAAACAAATGAAAATGAAGAAACTTCTTACCGAAACCTCTGGGATGCTATGAAATCAGTTCTAAGAGGGGAATTTATATCTCTATGAGCACACATCAAGAAAATGGAAAGATCACAAGTGGAGAGCCTAACAAATCACCTAAGGGAACTGGAAAGAGAAGACCACCAAAACCCCAACTTTAAAAGAAGAATCCAAATCACCAAAATAAGTGCCCAAATACAGGTCATAGAAGACAAAAATATCATAGAAAACATCAGCAAAACAAAAAGCTGGTTGTTTGAAAGAATTAACAAGACTGATGGACCCCTAGCCAGAATGACTAAGAAAAAGAAAGAAAAAGCCCAAATAAACACAATCAGAAATAGAAAAGATCAAATCACACCTGATCCTGAAGAAATGCAAAAGATTATCAGAGATTACTATGTACACCTATATGGAAATAAACTTGATAACCTAAATGAAATAGAGGACTTTCTGACATCACACAACCTCTCCAGGTTGAACAAGAAGACATTGAGACACTAAATAGACCAATAACAACCCAGAAAATTGACTCTGTCATACAAAAACTACCAACAAAAAAAAGCCCTGGACTGAATGACTTTCTAGCAGCAGAATTCTACAAACATACAAGGAGGAATTGATACCAATCCTTTTGAAAGTATCCCAGGCAATTGAGAAAGATGGAATTCTCCCCAAATCATTTTATGAAGCTAACATCACACTGATACCCAAATCGGGTAAAGATCCAACAAAAAAAGAGAACTACAGGCCGATATCCCTTATGAATATAGATGCAAAAATTCTCAACAAGATTCTAGCAAATCTGATCGAAAAACACATCTCAAAAATCATCCACCATGACCAAATGGCTTCATCCCCAGGATGCAGGACTGGTTCAACATCCACAAGATCATAAATGTCATTAAATACATCAACAGATGTAAGAACAAGAACTATATGATTATATCATTAGATGCAGAAAAAGCTTTTGATAAATCCAGCATCCCTTCTTGATAAAATCCCTCAAACACCTAGGTATAGAAGGAACATACCTCAAAATAGTAAGTGCCATCTATGATAAACCCACAGTTAACATACTGCTAAATGGACAGAGACTGGAAATAAGACAAGGCTGCCCACAGTCACCCCTCTTGTTCAACATTGTTAGAAGTCCTAGCTTAGAAAATTAGACAAGAGAAGGAAATCCTAGGTATCCAAAAGGAAAAGAGGAAGTCAATTTATCCCTTTTTGCTGATGATATGATCCTATACCTTGAAAATTCAAGAGAATCTGTCAAAAACCTGCTTGCACTGATAAAGGACTTTGGCAAAGTCTCAGGGTATGAAATAAATGTGCAAAATACAGTTGCATTCCTAGACACCAACAAAAAGCAGACAGAGACCCAAATTAAAAGCACAATCCCATTCACAATAGCCACATAAAAAATGAAATACCTCAGCATCTTCCTAACAAGAGAAGTGAAAGAACTTTACAATGAGAACTACAAAACATTGCTCAAAGAAATCCAAGAAGACACAAACAAATGGAAAAATATTCCATGCTCGTGGACAGGAAGAATCAACATTGTTACGATGTCCATCCTACCAAAGGCAATCTACAGATTCAACACAATACCCATTAAGTTCCAACATCATTCTTCTCAGACCTGGAAATAACAATGCAGAAATTTATATGGAAACATAAACGAACATGAATAGCCAAAACAATGCTTAGCAAAAGAAACAAAACAGGAGGTATTACACTTCCAGACTTCAAACTTTACTAAAAGGCTACAGTAATCAAAACAGCCTGGTATTGGTACAAGAACAGGCACATAGACCAATGGAACAGGATAGAGATTCCAGAAGCAAAACCTCAATTTCTCAGCCAACTCATCTTTGACAAAGCCTCCAACAACAACCACTGGGGAGAGGAGAACCTATTCAGGAAATGGAGCTGGGAAAACTGGCTGATCACATGCAGAAGATTGAAGCAGGACCCCGACCTATCACCATACACAAACATTAATTCTAAATGGATCAAAGACCTAAACGTAAAACCTCAAACTATAAGAATCTTAGAAAACGCAGGAGACACACTTATGGAAATTGGAAATGGCAGCCAATTCCTTTTCAGAACTCTAAATGCCCATCCCTTAAGAAAAAAGATAGACAAGTGGGACCTCATCAAACTAACGAGCTTCTGCAAAGCGAAAGAAACCATCAAGACAGCCCACAGAATGGAAAAAAATACTTGCCAACTGTGTATCTGACAAAGTCCTAACATCTAGGATCTACAAGTAACTCAAACACGCCGAAAGGAAAAAAACAAACAGCCCCTTTCAAAAGTGGGCAAAAGACATGAAAGACACTTCTCAAAAAAGATATATGGGCCGTCAACAGACACATGAAAAAGTGTTCAGCCTCACCAATCATCAAAGAAATACAAATTAAAACCACATTGAGATACCACCTAACCCCAGTGAGAAAGGCCATCATTAGTAAAACAACAACAGATGCTGGCGAGGATGGATGTAGAGAAAAAGGAATGCTTCTACATTGCTGGTGGGAATGCAAACTAGTGCAACCTCTTTGGAAGAATGTAGTGATTTCTGAAAGAACTAGAAATTGACCTTCCATATGATGCAGCAATTCCCCTATTGGGAATATACCCAGAGGAGCTCAAATCATTCTACAAAAAAGATACCTGCACACATATGTTTGTTGCAGCTCTATTCACAATAGCAAAAACATGGAACCAGCCATGCTGCACATCGAAGCTGGACTGCATAAAAAAATTGTGGTACATATACATAATGGAATATTATGCAGACATAAAGAAGGACAGACATATAGACTTCACAGCAAATTGGATGGATTTAGAGTTGATCATACTCAGTGATCTATCACAGAAACAAAGAACAGAACACCATATGTTCTTACTTATAAGCAGACCTTGAACAATTATCATAATACCTCAAGAAAGGGATTGGCAGTAGTGGGAAACTGCCAGAGGGGGGTGGAATTGGCAGTTGAGAGAAAGTGCTAGGGGTAGGGGGTGGGATTGGCAGTTGAGTGAAGCTGCTAGGGGAGAGAGGGGCACACCTCATCAACAAGGGGACCTGCATAATCAACGTTTGTATACCTAGCCTTGAATTGTACCCCTACATCTTTAAAGTAAAAAAACAGAGTATATTGCTTATCTTCAATAACAGCACCCCAACTATGGAGTGCATCATCCCTAAATTGACCCTGTCATTCCACTGATCTATCAGGTTGGGAATTTCTGAGTGATGAGATATGTGATAAGATTGTGATTGTCTGGTCTTGTCACACTCTTCCACTGTGAAATGCGACGTTTAATACAAGGACATTTTATGTGAATCCGATGAGAATACATCAGATACTCTTCAATAGTACTGCTGGTCAAGTGCTATAGCCTAGGACGGCAAATCAATTCCCAAAATATGTATCAATCCCCATTATGGTAAATTGTTACCGCTTTTAGGGTGAAAGAATGTCAATGTAATCAACCTGCCACTGCCTGGTTAGCATCATTTGAGGGTTCATACCAGTCTCTACAACTGAAAAATCTATTATTCAGTAGCACAATAGCTTAGATCACCTTAGTGAGAGACTGAGCACTAAACTATGGATCATGAAGGCCCTGTGTGACCAGGGCTGCCCATCAAGAGCTGAGTACTGTCAGAGCCACCAAGTCCTTCTCACCAAGGCTCCCCTATATAGTATGTATTGACTCCAAACTCCAAAGAACCCTACCAAGTGTTCTGTTTCTGTCTTGATGGTAAGAAGTGAAAGGTGTAATAACTTGTCTTTCCCTTAGAAGGGATATCTCAGTATATCTCAAACCGCTGTATACCTAAAAACTTCCACAATGTGGCGGTCTCCTTATTCTTAGTAGAGTTTATTGTCTACCCTCTGACACGCATGCATGTGTCATATTTGCCACTTTTTGATCTATCAGGTCCAAATAGCATAACATCTTCAATACAGTAGACACATGTGGTTTTCTGTGAAATAGTCTAACAATCAAGTCTATTTTAGACTATATTGTGACAGAGAGCAAGAGAGTTAATTTAGAGCAGGCTTTATTTCTATAAACAGAACTTTACTTCTATAAACAGAATAGACAGATATTTCTGAGTCAGGCCCCTGGCCATTCTCGCTTTACAGTACTTTATGGTAATTTTGTCTACCTTTGCCTCTCAAACCTAAATGCCACTAACTGTACTCTGTTATTCTGGAATCCTATCATCCATATTGACACTAGGAAGTCAAGTTTCGTAGCAGTCTGCCCTATCATCAAGCCTAGCCTATAAAGCCTGTGTTGTACCTATCAGGGTTATGCACCATAGAATGCCCATTGGTTCAAAGTATAAACCTTATCTTGAAGGACAGACACCAACCATGAGCATCTCAATGTTTCCAGTATCCCTGCCACTAACATGTTCCTCATTGCTTTTGTATAACAAGTGTCTTCCAGTTCTCCAGGGAAATGCAATCAGTCAATAGCTTCTGTCATTGTAGAATACCCATTGCTCTGATTCTTTTGACCACATCTTCAATACTCTGCTAAGACATTTCCAGTGTCTCCACTTCATTGGCTGTCAACCATTATTGTTTCCAAGCTTCAAGGAGTCATCTATGCAATATATTAGGACTGTTTTCAAGTGTCCATGCCTGGATATTAAATCCTGAGATACCATATAAATAAGTCCTCCTTTATTTAGTCCTATTCCAACACTTCAGCACCCTCAATAACCACTCCCAGTATGTTCTCCTAGTTCCTGCCATTATTATTTATTATTATCCAAGTACTGCAACATTTATGGTAAATAATGTTTCTTCATCTGAAGCACAGCCAATATTTGCCTGATTGGATCGTGTTGAGACCTGACCTAGCTATAGGCTTAGAAGTCATGACAGTAAGTTCAGGCAAACTTTGAGGAAGGCAAGTATCGTCATTCAAGGCATATCTCTTTGTGAGGCCTGTACATGATCTTCACTCAGGAAGAAACTGTTGTCCCCTGGCAAAGGCAGGAGGCTTAGGAGATGTGAGCCACTTCCCCAGACCCAGAGAGTTCAGAGGAATATTTGAGATTCCAGGTTCTCAAGCACATCCACCCAGGTATTCCCATCCCGGATCTCAGGATCATACTCCTTCAGTCCGTGATTCTGATGTGAGAAATTTGCTGAGATTATGAAATCATCCGTCTCCTAAGGTCTACTACCTTTGCAATTAATTCTGTTTCTGATTTTCAGCATGATCTTCCCTCCAACTGCAGTAATTGAGGTTCTCTTTAGAACACTGCCAAAAACATAACACAAATATTAAGGATGTTCTTCCTTCCTTCCTTCCTTCCTTCCTTCCTCACTCCCTCCTTCCTCCTTCCTTCCCTTCCTCCCTCCTTTCCTCTCTCTCACATCTTCCATAGTATTTGTTTACCAACATTTACATTTCCTAGGCCTAGGGCACTGTGTGGCAACTTGTAGTCACTTGGTAAATATTTATTGAATTGAACTAATGGGAGAGGATTTGGGTGTTTGAATTAACTATACACCCTTTGGTACCTCCCAAATCTCTGAACAGAAGCCAGTCAGGGGCTGGGCCAAAGGCAAAAGCAAGAAGAGACCAGCTTAGCCCATATCTGCCCATGTGGATTTTGGGCCTCCACCTTCATGACTCCCTCTGTATTACCACAAATCCTACTCTACTCAGCTCCTTGTATGAGGCAGATAAAGAAGAGTTCTGGAAATGTGAGCACAATGTGATCCGCTGAAGAGTTATGGGGCTCTGACTTTCCTTATATCTACAGAGAAATAGAATTAATTATCTCAGCCCAAACTTACTTTTTTAATTTGGTTGTTATATATGACTCTGTGTATATTATCCTATGTTGATCCCTTGGGGATAACCAAGACAGAAGATTGCTGTCCCTATGGTCCCAGAAGGACAGCCACCTGGATCTTAGAGATGAGGAATCTTTAACTTTCCATTGGCTATTGCTTCAGGGTGGGGGCAAGGGGCTGAACTTCAAAAGGATGCAAGTGGGTCAGAGCCTGGAGACTGTGGCTGAATTTTGTCATTTTGTGGAAGACCCTACCTTTAATTATCAGTTTTAAGGCAGGGCTCAGCAGCATATGAAGGTACCACTTTGTGAGCTAGCCATGTAAGAGAAAAAGGACATTTAAGTGGAACCAGGCCTACTATATTCAGGTTCTGGAGGCAGATGGAACCATACCACCACTTCCCAATGAACTGAGTGTTATATGACTCAGATGATCCTGGAGTGTTTAGGCAGAATCTCTCTAAACACATCTCTCTTTGCTCCCACACACTACTAGGAGGACAAGAATCTGGGAAGAGGAATCTGAGTCTCTTTAATGTCCAAAGTTACTTCAGCATACATAATGAGTTAAAGGCTTGTAGATAAACCCACATAGATTCAGGGGTCTCCCATAAGAGTAGAATTTTTAGGAAGCCATTGATCTGAGGCATTCTAGAACATCTCTCCCCTAAGATGAAGGAAAATTTGTTTCACCTCACAATTTCAATTAAGAAAGAGGTATAGGCCAGGCGCAGTGGCTCAAACCTGTAATCCCAGCACTTTGGGAAGCCAAGGTGAGAGGATTGCCTGAGTCCAGGGGTTCGAGACAAGCCTGAACAACTTGGTGAGACCTTGTCTCTACAACAAATCAAAAAATTAGCTGGGCATGGTGGCGTGCGCCTGTAGTTCCAGCTACTTGGAAGGCTGAGGTGGAAGGATCACCTGAGCCCAGCAGGTCGAGGCTGCAGTGGTCGTGAGCATGCCACTGCACTCCAGCCTGGGCAGCAAAGTGAGACTCCAACTCAAAAAAAAGAAAGGGGTATAGTACATTGTGGACTTGTTGCGAATTTGGAGATAGAATATAGCTTATTTGAGAATACGGTCTTGATCCATTTATCAGATAGCCCAAAAGTCATCCAGGAGAAATGGCTCTACAGTGGTTTCAAGTTGCAGTACAGGCAACCTTGTCATTTGGGCCACGTGATTCTACACAGACCTATCTGTGTAGGATTAAAATGCTGCTTGGAGTGTATAGAAAGTCCCAATAGGAGAGCTGCAGCACAAACTTCTACAGTTCTGGAGCAAAGCCATGTTCTCTGTGACAAAGAACTATTGCCATTTGAAAAACAGCTCCTGGTTTCACCACTAAGTCCTGGATAACACTGAGCACCAAACCATGGAACATTAAGTGACCATGTAATCAAAGCTGCCTATACTGAGCTGAGTATTGTCGGAATCTCCAAGTCATAAGGTCAGGCAGGAGGAGAGGCATCTGTTACATGATGGAAGGGCTACATTTGAAAGGGATAAACAGATCTAGAAAGCACACATAAGTTACACTAAAAGATGATCCAAATTCTCATGGCACCCTTCTCTGTTGCATTGATACCTCTCCCTCAACCCAGTCCTGTGACCTCATATGGCCTCATGGTGGGGGCTCCTATGACTAACTGACAGAAGAGAAAATGACTCAGACCTGGCACTCAGTTGGGTCGATGTGATATTTGGCACTGACTGGAAGACATCTGCTGCCACACTATATTTACACGTAGGGTGGCCCTTAAGGACAGTGGCTAGGGGAAATCTTCCAGTAGGCAGAGCTTCAAGTAGTGTACTTAGTTATCCCCTTCATTTGGAGGGAAAGATAGTCTGAGGTATAGAGAGATGCTAACTATTGAGCACTGGAAAATGGATAAGCTAATTAGTCTGGAGCCTAGAAGAAAAAGACTGCACAATCAATTACAAAGAATTCTAGGGAGGATACATGTGATGAACCTATGGGAATAGGCACCAGTCATATTTATCATTTATCTCATGTTTATTTCCATCAGAAAATAGCCTCTTAGAAGAGACATTCAACAACCAATGCATGAGATCATTTGTCCTTGGGCTAAGTCAGTCTCTCCTCAGCCACTTCAGTACATATACAAGGGGCCTATGAAACAAGTGGCCATGGTGGTAAGGAGGTCCAGCAACATGGAGACTTTATTACCAAGGCTGACCTAGCTACAGCTGCTGATGAATCATTAACTTTCTAGCATCAGAGACCAGTATTAAGCCTTCACTATGGCATCATTCCTTGGAAAGGCCTGCCAAAGGGTGGGAGAGCATTTATACCAAAACACTTTAGCTTTAGGTGGGACAGTAGTTCATCTTTACCTAAAATAATATATATTCCATATATCTTCTAAATATATACATATTACAAAAATGAGTTTGCCCACAGTGATTCTGCAAGCACCATCATCTGAGGGCTTACAGAATACTTCATTTACCAACGTAGTATCCCAGACAACATTATCTTGGACCAAGGAATCCATTTAAAAGCAAGAAATTACAACACTAGGCTCTTGACCAAGGATTTATAGATACTGCCATATACCTCATTCCCCAAAAGCAACTAACCTGGTAGAATGAAAGAATGTCCTGTTGGAGGATCAGCAAAAGCACAAGTTGGCAAACAACACTCTGCTAGGTTGGGATGCTGAACTCTAGAATGTAGTATGTGCACCAAACTAGAAGCTAATATATCATCTGGTGTTCCTACCAGCTATAATATATAGATCTGAAAATCAGTAGGTAGAAGTAAAAGTGGTCCCTGTCTTTCCCACCTAGCAACCAATTTGAGAAATTTATTGCTCCCATTCCTATGGCTCAACCAGATTAGAGGTCCTGTTTCCTGTTCCTGGACAAAACACTTCCTCCAGGGCATGTAGTATGGGCTCACTGAACTAGAAGCTGCAAGTGAGACCTGGTTACTTTATGCTACTCATGCCAACCAGAAGGCAAAGAAGGGAACTACTAATTTGATTACATGAGGCGGAATCTGCACAGCAAGGGAGCTATAGAAAACTATACAGGAACCCCTTATGTTCTCGTTAAAATGCTAAGACCTGGTAGAGAACATTTTCTGAGGGATTGTGATCTAAGTAGAAGTTCCAGAGGTCACACAATATTGAGAAACACTAGCATTTTGACCATCTAGGGTAGAAAAAATAGCTCAAAAATACATTTAGGACTCCAGAAAAGTTATGCCTTTCTAGTAGGATTACCCTGGACCTACCCTAAAGAAGTTTAAACCAAAACCTCAACAAGTTTAAACTCAAGAAGTTGAAATCAAAGTCTCAAACAAGCTGTTCTGCCAATAAATTATATGCCTTCCAGAACAAAATTCAACTCTATCTAAAAGAAGACAACAAAATTCAGATGCTCATAACATAGTATACATTATGTCTAACATATAATTTTAAAAACTACTAGATATAAAATCTAACATATAATCCAAACTTACTAGAAGTGAAAAAATGTGCTGGATACCAAGTAGAAAAACATGGAAAAAAGAACTGATCTAGAGATTACACAGATTTTTGGAATCCACATAAAAGAACTTTAAAATAGACTGAAAGAAAATAGGGTTTTTTTGTTTATTTGTTTTCTGTTTTTCTTTTTTTGTTTTTGAGTTGGGAATCTCATTCTGTTGCCCAGGCTGGAGTGCAGTGGCACAATCACAGCTCACTGCAGTCTCAACTTCCTGGACTCAGTTGATCCTTCGGCCTCAGCCTCTCAAGCAGCTGGGACTACAGGGGCACACTAGGCTACATTTTTAAATTTTTTTGTAGCAAAAACCTCTCGCTATGTTGCCCAAGCTGGTTTTGAATTCCTGGGCTCAAGCAATCCTCTCACCTCAGTCTCCCAGAGTGCTGAGATTAAAGGCATGAGTCTCTGTGCCCTACCAGACTTCTTTAAAGTGAATATAAAGGAAAATATGGACATAATTAGTAGTGAGGGAACACCCCTCTATCCCTGAAGGAGCTGGAGGAGGGGCAGGAAACCATTTGGTGCCAGGACCGTATAGTGATACCAAGTCAAAAACAAAATCTGCCATTACTGAGGGAGGAATGGGAAATTTCTGCCCAAGACCAACTTCAGGTCTAAGTCTGAGTAGGGTTGCCACAAGAAAAGACAGAAATACTGAGAAAGACCCATTCCCAAGGCCAGACTTGCCCAAGACTAAAGCTGGACCTAGACAACTGATAATTTCCTTTGCCCAAAAGCCTAGCACAAAATAACAAGTGGTAGCAGTTTTCTAGTAGGAGAAGGGAAAGAGAATGGAAAGAAAACCCTCTTTTGCATGAACACATAGGAATGGCTAAATGTTGAAGAGAAAGCATGAAAACTAAGAAATATCCTCTGACCCCAGCTCCAACCTTAGGCAGAAGTCAACAATAGCACACCACTAGAGGATTTTAACTCAGTGGTATGCAGAAAGCAAAGATAGCAACAACAAAATCCAACCCTAGTTCCATTTCTGTCTTAAACTCACACACTAACTGCATAATATATTTCTAGACATAAATACTATTTAACTCAGTGCCTGCTGTTCTACACATTATGTTTAGCATTAAATCAAGAATCATGAGACATGCAAATATCAATTAAAACAACGCATTGCAAGGAGATAAGTCAGTCAATAGAACCAGACTCAGAGAAGACTTAGATGTTGGAACTATGAGATGAGGGCTTCAGGATAACTATGATTTATATGTGAGCATGCATAGATAGATGGGAGATTTCAGCAGAGAGGTGCAAACTATCAGAAAGAGTTCAATTAAAATGTTAGAAATGAAAACATGACATCAGAGATAAAGAATTTGTTTTAATTCTATTTTGATAGACATCAGAAACTTAACGCAGTCAAAAAAATCAGTAAACTTGAAGACAAGTTAATAGAGATTATCCACACTGAAACACAAAGAGAAAAAAAGAATGAACAAAACAAAAACTTCTGCACAAAGGGCTTGCACATGTTTTGCTTTATTTATTCTTAGTTATTTGATATTTTATGCTATTGTTAATGGCATCTTTCTTTTTTTGTTGTTTTCTACCACCTTGCTACTAATAGTGCAAATGATTTTCACATATTAAGTTTGTTCTTGTAACTTGCTAAAGTTATTAATTTTTATAATATACTTGTAGATTTTTTGAATTTCTAAGTACATGATCATTACAACAGTGTTGTAAATCAGTACAACACTGAGAAAATGTAATATTTGTGGGCATTTTTGTCTTGTTCCTGATCTCAAAGGTAAACCTTTCAATGTTTAATCAATTCTATGTGTTGCCACAAAATGTGAAGCAATGGGAACACTCATATGCTCATGGTGGAAGTGTACATACACATAACTCTTTTGAAAATAAGTAGTCAACTACTAAAGCTAAAATATACTTATTCTATGAAACTACAAAACAGGAAGAAAACATTAGGAGAAATATTCCAGGAAATTGATCTGGGCAGATTTCTTGAGTAAGACTTCAAAAGCACAGGCAACCAAAGAAAAAATGAACAGATAGTATCACACCAAGCTAACAAGCTTCGGCACAGCAAAGGAAACAATTAACAAAGTGAAGAGACAACCAACAGTATGGAAGAAAATATTTACAACTGTCAAGGGATTAATAACCACAATACAAAAGGAACACAAACAACTCAATAGCTTTAAAAAAATCCAATTTTTTCTTGAACTCCCGGGCTCAAACAATCTTCCCACCTTGGTCTCCCACAGTGCTGGGATTATAGCCACGAGTCACTGCATCGGGCTTGAATTTTTCCTTCTGCTACTTGCAACTGAAAGAATCCAGACTAATAAAAATAAAAG
>CAUYQG010293373.1:0-20376 GCA_963574415.1 Tarsius wallacei | reverse complement strand
CCTGGCTGATTTTTTTGATTTATTGTAGAGATGAGGTCTCGCCAAGTTGCCCAGGCGGGTCTCGAACCCGCGGGCTCAGGCAATCCACTCACCTCAGCCTCCCAAGGCGCGGGATTACATTATTAAGTTGAAAGTCTCCACAGTCGAGAAACTGAGCATGTTTAATTGGGCTGTGATTTTTTTGTTTATGTGCTCTGCACTAGTGGGCTGGCTCAGTAATAAATATGAAACTTTTTGTCTGAAAAAAAAAGGGAAACTTGGCCCAACCTAGGCATAGAAGTGGCCTCCCCAGGGAGGTGACATCATGCTGGACCTTGGTAGATGAGTGAGAACTGGATCAGGTGAGAAAGACAGAAGGGAGTATAGACGGAGAGACAGGGGACAAGAGACCCAGAACAGCTTGGCTTGAGGGCACCAAAAGCCACTCAGCAGTGTGGGAACACAAGTGGTGCTGAGGTACTTGGGCTGGCAGTGGCGAAGTTGCAGGAGGTGAGCGCTGTGGTCAAATTTGGAGTTCGAACAAGCCCCCTGGCAGAGGGGTGTCGAGGAGCTGCTGGGGAAACCCGTATGTGGAGCTGGGAGGACGAGTGGGCAGGCTAGCCTGGTGGTTCAAGTGAGAGCTGACACAGGTCTGCATTGCCTTAGAGTCTGTGACAAAGAGTGAGGCGAGTCTGGGCTTAGTTAGACAATATCGGACCTGATGAGACATAATTCTTTTCAGGTGAAGACAGGCATGGGCTTCTTAAGGGAAAGCTCATTTTCCTTTGTTTTTTGAGAGTTTAGAAGTTCTTAAAATGGATAAAGATATCCCCAAGAAAAAGGAACCAGCTAAAGAAAACACTATGGCTGTTATGGGAGCTCCTTGGTATCTTCTGACTCATAATTTTAAAAAATTTAAAAGACTGTGTGTTGTCACAGGAAAAAGAGAGACATAGAAGCAAGCTAGGCTCCTGGGGGAGAGCAGGTCCTTCTTGGCTTTGTTCCTATTAAATTCCCCGCATGTAACACAATCTCTGGCATGGCAGGTGCTTGGTAATGCTTGTCAAGATAATGAATGAGTGAATGAACAAATGAATGAATGAACAAACGAATGAATGGACCGATAGAAAACTTTTAGTGGCAAGATGTGAACAAATAGTGATGGCCCGCCCAATGTCTTATGTGACTTTTGTAGAAAATGCTCAAAAGGAGCTAAATGAATGATGAGGCCTAATTTTGGAAAGCAAAGATGGACTCACCAACCCCTGGTGTTGGCCTAAACGACAAGACTACAAGGGCAGAAGTGAGCTGGAATGTGCCACAGGTCCAGAGGAGGGCACCTGCACCCCTGGCTTGTGACAGGAGCCGAGAGTGGACCCTCTCCACATCTGTGTCCTCACCTGTGTCCACACAAGCGTCCTTGGTCCTCAGGGAATGGTAGGGAGGGCTGCACTGTGGTTGAACGCTTTGTCCTGGGAGTCTCATGTGTTACTTCCTTCGCAGCCCATTGGTGAGAACAAGTCCCCTGGCTTCCCCACTCTGGGGTGCTCCCCACCCCCACTTCTGGGTGCTCCCCCCCACTCCGGGGTAGGGAGGAGTACTCATGTGCCCAGAAGGGGAGGAGCACCAGGCAAGACTGTGCCCTAGAAGCCTCTACCACAAATACAAAAGGAACGTATCTTAAAGGCACTTTCTTCTCCTGTAAAGAAGTGTTTTTAAAGACTTTATTTTTAGAGGAGTTTTAGGTTCACAGCAAAACTAAGCCAAGGTACAGAGACTTTCCACTTACCCTTGTCCCCCTGCAGGCCTGCTTCCCACGTTATCAATGCCTCCCATCACAAAGGCACACCCATGACAACATATGGACCTACAGGACATGTCTTCATCACCCCGAGCCCCTCGTTTACACGAGGGCTCACTCTTGGTGCTGTGCATCCCACAGATCTGGACGAGCGCATGATGATATGTGTTCCCATCACAGCATCACTCAGAGAACCTTCCCTGCCCTCAAAATCCTCTGTGCTCTCTGGGTTCATCCCGGCCTCCCTGCTAAGCCTTGATAACACTGATCTTTTGGCTGCCTCTGCAGTTTCACCTGTTCTCAATTCTGATTAGGATATCCTTTTTATCTAAGTATGCTTTGCTTCTGTATCTTCCATGCTACATCCTGTACATTATATAATGAAGAATGTTGTCTTAGATCCCATTGACTTTTTAATTTGTTCTTTAACAGGAAAGAGTCACTCCTTGTGCCTGTCCATGACCCGGTTGTAGGAGCTCAGCCTGGGTGTTGCCAGGTGTCAGAACTCTCCTATGGAGCCGGGCTCGGTGGCTCAGTCTGTAATCCCGCGCCTTGGGAGGCTGAGGTGAGTGGCTTGCCGGAGCCCGCGGGTTCGCAACCCACCTGGGCAACTTGGTGAGACCTCATCTCTACAATAAATCAAAAAATTAGCTGGGCGTGGTAGCGCACGCCTGTAGTTCCAGCTACTTGGAAGGCTGAGGCGGAAGGATCGCCAGAGCCCAGCAGGTCGAGGCTGCGGTGACCGGGAGCAGCCACTGCTCTCCAGTCTGGACAACAGAGTGAGACTCCAACTCAAAAAAAAAAGAACTCTCCCATGGCAGGTGAGAGTGAGGGTGACTCTGCAAAGGGCTCCTGGCTAACTTTCACGCATGAGTGCCGGTGCATGTGTGCTTCTGTGCATGTGTGCACATCCTTGTTTGCATGTGTGTGCATTCGTGTGTGCATTCATATTTGTGTGCAAGTGTGTGTGTGTGCACATGTGCACGTGTGTGCTTTGAGTGCGTGCATGTAAACGTGTGTACTTTTGTGTGCATGTGTGTTTGCATGTGTGCGTGCACACTTGTATGCACATATCTGTGTGCACATCTGTGCACATCTGTGTATACTTGTGCGTGCTTGCGTGTGCATGTGTTTATCTGTGTGCGTGTGTGTGTGCGCGTGCATGTGTGTGTGTTTGTGCATGTGTGTGTGCACATTTCTGTGTGTGCATGTATGTGTGTAAAGCTTTGTTTGGAGCAGCAGCCTGGCACTTTCACAGGACTCCACACCTTGCTCAGCACAGAGGAGTTCATCAAATGTTTGTTGCAGGGAACCGAGATTCTTTGTTGCATGCTGGTTTAACGCTTGGTGGGTCTGAGTACTCTCGGAGAGGCCTGGAGCCTGTCTTATCCCAGAGTTTTGACGGGTTTTATCTCGGGTTTGGAATTCAGGCAGTGTGTTAGCTGATTCCCAGGAAATATCCCAACTTTGGAAGCTTTGACTGCCTGCAAGGTTAACATGACTTTTCCCCCGTGAGGTTCTTAGGAAGGTAAAATGCTGATGTAGTAGGTCTATACTACTGTGTCCAAAATAGCTGTGCAATATTACACTTTAAATGTTCTTCTCTCTTAGATGTGCACTCAGCACAGAGTCTGGCCATATTAAAAAATTAATACATGTGTTTTCTCCTATCACAATTGCAAAAAAATATGTTTGTTATAAAAATTCAAACAACAGAAGTGTGTAAAATAAAAAGTAAAAGTCTTTCCTTACCATTTTGTCATTCATTTTCCTCTCCTTACTCAGCAGAGGTCTCATCCACTCGTGGGTTGACATTAATATTTCCAGATTGTGCACACACACACACAAAGGTAGGTATATGCACAATTGGAAACTTAAAAAATATCCAGCAACTTGCTTTCTTTCATTAAAACTATATACATCATTGGGATATATCTTCATGCTATTGCATATGGATTTATTCTGTTCTATCAACTGCACAAACTTTTATATTATGACATGTCCTGATTGATGTAATAATTTTTCTTTTGATGGACATTAAAAGTTTCCCATTTCCTCCATTGTAAATTATGGTGTAGTGAACATTCCACTTCATATATCTTTGTATAGTTTAACTATTTTAGTAGAACTTATTTCTACAAGTGAAATTACCATATTAAGAAAATATACAAATTTAAAATTTTGGTTGCCCTCCAAAAAGCTTATTATAATTCACATTTTCATCAAAATAAGTGGCAAAAAAAAGATTTATAACTTTGTTTTAAATATTTTCCTGGTTGTTAGTGAGGTGTACATATATATTCATGTGTGTTGTCATTTGTATTTTCCATACATTGTCCATTTACACACCGACAAAGTTTTAATAAAATGTTTGATATTTTTACAGATTCATTGGACTTCTTCACAATTTTAAGATATTCATTATTAATATATTTCAAAGTTTTTTCCTGTATATATTTTGACCTTTCTACTGTATTTAATTATTTTTTTCTTTAAAAAACAGTAACAAAAGTTAGATGAACTTCTTGTCAATCTTCATCTTTATGCCTTTGAAATTTTGTGTTATATTATCAGGTACACCTTCCTGCCTTAAGATTAAAAAATATTCACATGACATTTTGCCCAATACTTTGATTGTCTTGGTTTTTATGTTTAGATCTTTAGTCCCTCTGGAATTTGTTGTTAGGTAGGGTGTGAAATAGAGCTGTAATTTTCAAATGTATATTACGTTTTTTCCCAAAGCCATTTACTGAATATTCTTTCATTCTCCCAATATCTGAAGATGTTATCTTTATCACGTGCTACATTTCTACATGAATGTGTGCCTGTTTCCAAACTTCTAAATTTTTCCGTTGCTTATTTCTGTAACTAGACTGGTACTATGCAGGTTTAATTATTGTAGTTTTAAACAGTGTATTTTTTATCTCACTTCTTCACTATTCTATTGTTTTCTAAATATTGTTGGCTACTGTGGTACATTTTGTGTTCTAGATTCCAAGTCCTAAAATGCATACTCCCCAAAATAACTACTGAAATTTTCATTTGAATTGCATTGAATTTATGTAATGTTTGGGGGAATAATATTCTTATAATAAAGTCTTCATATCTCTGAATGTAATATATCTTTTAAATCTTTTTTACCTGAGTTAAATTTTATGGTTTTTGTTTTCATATTGTTCTTTCATATTTAAGTTTAATCTTAGTTATTTAGGAGTCTTCATTACTATTTTAACTGTAACTATTTTCCATTACATTGTCTAATTAATGATTGATGGCAGGTAGGGAAAGCTATTGATTATATTGATATGTGCCCACCCTACCGATTTTGTTTAATTTTTTGTAAGTCAGTTGTTTTGGGGCAGGCAAATTTTTCTGTAAAGGGCCAGATAGGAAATATTTTCAGCTCTGCAGGTGTTAGGATCTTTGTTGCAACTACTCAGCTCTGCCAAAAGCAATCAGAATAGACAATACACAATTGAATAGAGGTGGCTATGTTCTAATAAAACTTTGTTTACAAAAACAGGTTGCTGACTAACTTTGGTCCTTAGGTTTGGGTATGGTTTTCTGTCTATGTTCTAAAGATGCAAATATATCATATTTAAATAATATGTTGTTCCTCATCTCCAGAACACTGGACTTCAGAAGAGTGTTGAATAATCGGAGTGATAACAGTCATTCTTGTCCCTTTTTTTTTTTTTTTTTTGAATTGAGTTGGAGGCTCACTCTGTCGCTCAGGCTGAAGTGCAGTGGCACACTCATGGCCACTCCAGTGTTGACCTGCTGGGCTCCAGTGATCCTTCCGCGTCAGCCTTCCAAGTAGCCGGAACTACAGGCACGCGCTGCCTGGCTAATTTATTTATTGTAGAGACGAGACCTCGCCAAGTTGCCCGGGCTGGTCTCGAACCCACGGGCTTGGGCAATTCTCTCGCCTCGGCCTCCCAAAGTGCTGGGATGACAGATTGAGCCACCGAGCCTGGCCCATTCTTGTCTTCTTATTCAAAATGTTAGGCTCCTGATATTTCACCATTAAGTTTGATGCTTATTAATTTTTTATAAATATTTTTACCTAATTAAAGGTATTATCTATTCCTAAGTGACTAAGAGAGTTTAACAGCAATGTGATTGATTTTTATCAAATGCTTTGTAAGCATCTGTTAATATTAACATTTCTCCCATTGTTCTTTATGTACATCAACAAAATGGACTTTCCTTAATTCCTGGAATAAATGTTTCCACATTTTACATTTCATTTAGGATTTCTACAGCTACATTCATAAATAAAGACATACATTGTTTTGGTTTTTTTTGTAGTATTTCTTTGATTTGTAGTACTAGCCCACCCTGTTAGAATGAGTTGAAAAGCTTTCCATCTTTTCCTATATTCTGAAACACGCTAATATAAAAATTAGCTATTCTTTGAAGGTTTGCCAGAACGCTCAAAAACCATCTGAACTTAGGGAACATTTTTCAAGGGTGAACCTCTACCCTTTCAACTTTTTCTCTGCTAGTGAGCTATATGCAAACACCGTCCCCTCCACATGTCACGCCTCCTTGTCCTTGACACGAAGGCTGTGTGTTGCACTGGGCCAAGTTTCCCTCAGACCTGCCAGTGGAAGCTGCTAGGCCAAGTGAAAGAGCAAGGGTGGGGGGAAAACCGCCGCAGCCAAATTCCCTCAGGGGTTCGCCACCTCCTTTCGGCTTGGCCTCAGAAGTGGTTAAACTTTATGAAGGAGGCAGAAAGATGAAAGGGGAAGCCACAACAGTGAGAGCAGCAACCTCTTTAGAAATAAAAGTGGTCGGCCAGGGATGGCCACAAGCCCACTCTGGAGCAGACAGGAGGACAGCCGTCCTCCCTGCCTTGCCCTCCGCTTCTGTGCAGAGAGCAGCTCTGGGTTTTTTCACAGCATCACTGGTTCAGAGAAAGAAGGGATTGCACACTTAAAATAATGGAATGGGGTCGGGCTCCGTGGCTCAGTCTGTCATCCCTGCACTTTGGGAGGCTGAGGCGAGTGGATTGCCTGAGCCTGCGGTTCGAGACCAGTCCTGGCAATTTGGCAAGACCTCATCCCTACAATAAAAAACCAAAGATTAGCCGGACGTGGTAGCATGCGCCTGTAGTTCCGGCTCCTTGGAAGACCCAGGTGGAAGGATCGCAGGAGCCCGGCAGGTTGATGCTGGGGTGGCCTGAGTGTGCCACTGCACTCCAGCCTGGGCAACGGAGTGAGACTCCAACTCAAAAAAAAAGGGGGGCGGGGAATGGGTCTTTAGGCCTTGGGGGGTTCCGTGCCTCCCACTTCCCATTGAGAGGTCAGGTCCCATTTGCTTGGGCAGTACCAGCACCAGTTTCAAGCAGTGGGGACCCTGGGCTGCCAAGCCCCCTAGTCTCCCCAGTCCCCCCACTCTGCCCCTCATCTATGTGCCACACTCTTGCCCTGGGGGCAGGCAGAGAGTTCCCAGACCCGCCCATCTGGGTCCTGCCCCTCCCTCTGGGAACCCGGGGACTCCTCGCCAATGACCCGGACTGTGAGGCATGTTCAGCACCTTCTGTGCAGACCTGGACGATCGCAGAGCCCAAGCTGTGGTCCAGGGCGGCCCACTGAGGTGCAGGGTTGGGCCACCGGTGAGAACCGAGGGGTGGGTGCTATGGGCTCCAGATCTCGCATGTGGTGATGAGTCTAGGCCCTTTGCTTGGGCTCGGAACAGCTACCATTCAGGAATGGGGTCAAGGGATGTTTCTGCTTTCTGTAGAAGTTTCTGAGCCCAGTGTGCAGGAAGGGAGAGAGACGGATGGTTGAGAACATGGCCTTGCTGTCCCCCCAGGGTGGGTGTCTCCTGAGGCTCTCAGTGTGATTGACAGGAGCAGATGGGTAAGGCTCCTTCAAGGGAAACGTGGATAAATTCCAAACATCTGCCCACTGCTCTTTTCCATATTTTGTTGACTGTTTTCGAGACCAGGGAAAAAACCATTTGTAATCTTACGGCTTCTCTACTCAAGTTTCTAAATGTTTCTTTCTGAGAGTGGTGGAAAGACCCAGCTGGCCCTGAGGAGGAGCTAGGACACTGGGGAAATCCCAAAGCAAAACAGGAAGAGCCTTTGGTCCTCCTTTCTGACTCTCCCTGCTTGGGAAATCATTTCTTTCCCCAGATAGTTACTTGCATAGGCTTATCCGAGGCAAAATCTCTTCAAGCTGAAACCCCATTGGCACTGAGCTTCAGCTGGAACTGGGGCGGGGGCGGGGGGGGGGCAGTCAGTCTGCCCTAGGGTTAAGGGTGCTCGGCTGGAAGTGCCAGCCTTGGCCTCACTTGGGGGCGCATTTCGGGCTCAGAAGGCCAGTACCCCAGAGTGCTCCCCATGTCTGCCTTATTTGCTGAAACCTGGCTTTCCGTTATGGGGCCGAGCCCTGCAGCGAAGGCCTTTATTCTAATAAGCCCAAGCGTGCTTGAGGGGCCTCCCGGGCAGACGGCCAGGATGGGGGCTCAGGAGGCAAGCTGTCAGGGAGGTGGGGACCTGGCCATCCCGAAGTCCGGCTTCCGCTTGGAATCGAGTCACTCTCAGCCCTGTGTTTGCATGGGGCGATCGAGGACAGGCATAAGCAGCAAAAACGAAGCTGCAGCTTTCCTGGAAGTGACTAGAATCGACACTGCAAGGATCGGGGCGTTCTCGGCCAGCACAGCCTGCTTCCTGCCTCAGTTCTGTGCAAAATGCAAGGTGGGGTGTTGGCAGCTGCCAGTGGGTTGCAGGACAGCAGCACAGAAGGGTGGGGCTTTATTCTCCGGAGTCGGAGACACGGGGCGCCAGGCCTGGCCCGGCCCGGCCTCCTGCACTCCGACGCCAGCGTGGCGACGCGTCTCCCCCTCCTCCCACCCGTGCGTTCCCACCTCTGCCCTCCTAGCTGTCCCTGGAAGTTGTTGGCTCCTCTTCAGTGGCGGCCTCTGCTTCATCAGTAGGTTTGTTTTTTCTTGGTCGCTGAGTTCAAATCCTTTGACTCTTGTCCTTATTTGTGCTAGAACTGAGAAAATTTTCCTTATTTATCTGTTTAAGTATCTAGAGGTAGAACCTGATTTTTTTTCCTGGATTCTGGGTCTTGCTATGTTGCCCAGGCTGGCCTCGAACTCTAGGGCTCAAGTCATCCTCCTGTCTTACCCTCCTGAGTAGGTGGAACTGCAAGTGTGCACCACCACACAAGGCTTAGAACCTGCTTTTTGTTAGGACAGTCATGTGCTACACAGTGGCATTTCTGTCAGTGACGGACTGCATATAGGACCGCGGTTCCATAAGACCACATGTCTTTTTACTGTACCCTTAAATATCTTTATGTCTAAACCTGTGTTTAAACAGGTTTAGACACACAAATACCCTTGTTTGCTAACTGCCTGCAGTATTCAGTGCAGTTACCGGCTATGTAGTCTTGCAGCCTAGGAGCAATAGGTTATACCACATAGCCCTAGTGTGTAGCAGGCTAGACCATCTGGGTTTATGCAAGTCCAGGTTCGCCCAACAACAAAACCACCCGAGGACACATCTCTCAGCCGTTAGGAGACATGTGACTACTCTGACCTCTACCTCAATGGAACACCTCCTCTTCAGCGCTTTGGTGGCTTCCCTTGGTCAGTAACAGCCTGAAGAAATGAGCATTATGTGGGAGGGAGCTCCCGCCAGGGAAGGTTCCTGGAAAAGGTGAAGTCGCTCCACCCCTGGTGTCATGGAGGCTGGCAGTGACCACGGACAGTGGAGTGGAGGCCCTTGCACAAGGTGGTGGCTCATCAATTCCTCTAATTTTTAGCAGAATCACGAGAAACTTCCGTTCACTTTGGTGCTCAGAGGAAACAGAACCTTGACTTGCCATGAAAAGAAAATCTCTTCCATCAAGGAACTTCCTCTTGGCTCTGTGAAGGGGGAAACACTATGTAGAAACTTTGGGAGGCAAGATCCAGGGATCTTAGAATTGCTGGATCTGATGTGGCTACGATGGCGTGGTATGGGGAGCGTGGGCACTGACCCCAGCCACACCAGCCACACAGCGGAAACCTCCATGCTGGCTTGCAAGTTCCCCATCAGAAAGTGATCTGGGCCCCGTGGATGTGATGGGGGAGGATAGGAATGGGGGCAGGCTGTGGGGGAGGGGTAATGGGCGCTCTCCATACTTTTTTCAGTTTTGCTGTGAACATAAAACTGCTCTAAAAATAAAGTTTATTAACTGGAAAATTTATCAGAAAAGAACATCTACAGTCAGATAACTAATATCGACACAGTATTGTTAACAAAGAATACAGTATTATTATTACAAGGTACGTATGAGTAAAAAACAAGGAATAATAGACATCTAATTTTTTAATACTCAATATACAATCAACATGTTCTGATCAACAGTATAAACCATATAAAAGAGAATCCTGCTTTTCATGATTACAAATACTGCTTTCATCATTGCAAACCTTTACAAGGTTAAAACCCACCATATGTAGAAGCTATTGCTTGAATGTTTCTGAAATGAAGTTATTGCTGCCTGTGGTTAATCAGTTTCACCATCACCTCTAATACCAGTCATAAAATCCACAGGATCTCTTAACTTCCAAGAGATTATATTATACAGCAAGATTATTTTTGCTGTCAATCGGTAAATAGGGTTTCTTTTTAAAAAATAAGTAAATGCATCCAAAAATGTATGTACACTTTTAAGTGTTCCCGTGCCATTTTATCCATGGAGTGACAGGGTGGAGATTCTAAGTACTGCTGCTGGTAATTCAGACAGGACAGATTTATAACCTCAGAGGACACAGTGTGACTGTGCAGATATACGTGGGTGGAAGGAAAAACACACTACTTGCTTTAGTTTTTATCCTCGGTATAATTTATGAAGAACACATACAAATGTTTCTTAAAGCAAGAATCTTCCTCTTAGATTCTTGTTTTTAATGAAAGCCATCCAACTACTTCCACAATCCGTTTGAAGTCTGCCTTTGTAATGTAACTGATAGGTCAATGCTTCCTTTCACCCTAAGGAATGAAGGTCACTTGGTTTCTGGGGGATGTGGGGGGCGGATAATGTTGGTTGCAGAAGCAGTAAGGATACTCACTGTCTTTAATACCAGTCCACCCTGAATAGAGAGAGTGAGTTTAGGAAGTGGGAAAGAGGTGTCTTTTATGTTTCCTTTGCTTTTCATCTGTTGGTTAGACATCCTCCCTTCCAGTGCTTGGAGAAGCTCTGTGCGGAGACAAAGACATGCAGAGGTCTTTGTGGCTTAGAGGTCTCTCTGCCTGGGAGTCACCTACACCTGCAGAATTTGCCTTCGGGTCCAAGTCCCTGTGGCCAATCCTAGGCTCTCAACCTTGGCTGCTCATTGGTGTGACCTCAGGAAGTTTAGTAAATACACACACCCGGGTTTCACCCCTGGAAATTTGTGTTTAATCTTTCTGAGGTACAGCTGGGTTTCAAACTTCTTAAAATCTCCCCAGGTGATGGCACTGTGTAGCCAGGCTGAGAACCACTGTCAGACTTGGTAAGACTGTAGGTGAAATTCGTCAATATATCAAGTAACCAAAATATGCCGAACATTATTAGGGCTCTCCAGATATTTATAGTCTATACTGATAAGTGCATATCAGTTGTAAATATAAAAATAAAATAATTTGCATTGAAGTGACATTATAAATATACATAAATCTACAAAGGATTCTATTATTGCTTTGCTTACATTACAGGGTCATACTGGCAGCTGGTTGGAGTATGGTATGCAGTTGGATTCTTCCAGAAGTGGTGAAAAACAGTCACCTTCTCATCATCACTGCCCCAAACAGACTCAACAGAACCTGCTTCAGACCAGCCCCAGGCTAAATGCGTTTTCCATCTTTTCTAATTCCTTAAATGTAAAACTGATGATTCTCCTCTTCACCATGGCAGTTACCTAGCTTAGCTCTGCAATGAGATTGTACCTTTTTATAAGAGAAAGAGCCTTTTCTCTTGCTTCTATTTAAACGAAGATTTCAACTCCAAATTTTGATTATATTGCAGTCTTTCTAAAGTAAACTGTGTTTCCTTTAGTAGAAAAATGAGTTTCCTAAAAATATACTTTACAAAGTTCAGTGCTACATAAAGAAGACGACATCCCAGAAAAAAAAAATTACAAAAATAGATTTACATCTTAAAATCCTGTCTGTGTTTAATAGTACAAAGATGTATGTCCCTGGTGTGGCAGGTGTGGCTGGTAAAAGAGGCAGGATATCTGTTCAGTGAGGTTTCACATCCCCCAGGCAAGGAAATATGAAGAGATCACTATGTTGTAATAAAAACGTGTGCTTATCATATGAAAGAAATGCAGAGTAGACATTCAGGCAATCTCAATAGCTGCCACTTAAGAGGAAACAGCTCACTCACAAAAAGGGAAGAAGAGATTGACTTTTTAAACTTACTTCTTCGGAAATGTAAAGGGTCCCAAGGCTTTATCAAGGCTCAGATTTGGGTATTTGCCACTTTCAGGATCAACTGCTGGTGACATGGATCTGAGGCTTCTGGAAGGGCCAGGCTCATCAGTGGCTGCAAACTGCTCTTCCCGTGTACGGCACAGGCACAGGGGATTTCCTTCCCTACTCAGGCTTTTACTCCACCCTGGCTTGTGGGGAGAGTACAGAGCCACCGTCTCACCTTGCAGTTGAGGGCTTCAGCCCTGGCTGCCCATCAGAATCATGTGGTCAGCCCCTGAGATTCGGGGTACCCTGGTGTGCAGAAACCCCAGATCCCATCTTTTGACGTTCTCCAAGTGATTCTTATCTGCCATGAGGGTGAGCACTGTCAAGTCCCCCTCATCCATCAGCCTCATACCAAGCAAGATTGATCCATGGCCTACCGTCAGTGACACCAGGTGGCGGACCCCTGGCGAGTGCCAGCCCCCGCCCCAGGCCTTTTCTGGTGGTTCTCAAAACTTTGGTGCATGTCAGAATAACCTGGAGATCTGGAGATGCTCTGAAAGGTTCCTTGCTGGGCTGCACCTGAGAAAAATTAAATCAGAATCTTTGTGGTTGGGACCCAGGAGATTCCGAACAAGGGCAGCCCAGCTGGAGAGCCAGCGTTTTGTGTTTATGCAATCTGTCGTTCATTAGGTCAGCAGCTTGGGCGGCGGTGGGGGAGGGGAGTAAGCATAAAAGTATGAACTTTCAGCAAATACTTAAGCTTTGTTGTCACCAACGCGGTTAAGATGCATGCACAGTGCACCTACATCAGCAAAACACAATCAACGGCAACCTGTACTCATGCCAAATTTAGAATTTAGAAGATTTATCTTTTTTACTTCATGAGGTGAGAAGTATTTTTCACGGGGTGTGACGGGAGGGATTCCTCAGAGATTATACGAGAAGGTTCTGTAAGACTTGCCGATGTCAGCTGTCAATTCTTTTCTTTTCCCTGAACTCAGTTTCCAAGGGCTGGGGCCAAGGGATGAGGTCCTCCAGCAACTACTGAGGAGGAAACAGCAGAGGAAGAACCAAAAGGACAGAGAACAAGCCCTGAGACTGACCAAGCAGGGCTGCAGTATGGAGGTAATGGGACGCTCGCTGGGCAGTTCTGTTCCTGATCGCCTGCAGTGGCGCCAGGGCCCAGGAGGACTGTGACTTTGTACAACCTCCCCCACCCTCCCGTGCTCCCAGACGGATGTAGTGAGAATATTCGGGGAAACACAGCCTTAAAATTAATAGGAGTTAGCAACTAAATGGTATGCAGGGAGTTTGAAATATGAAGAACCAAGCGAGCTTGGACCGTTTTGTGGTTTTATTCTGTTATAATAAAGCGTTTCAAACTAAAAAATACTAGAATTTAATGGCTACAATTTGACTGGCTTACCACTGACCTCCCTCATCCATCTTCTGCTTCTTAACACACACATGGTAGCAGAATGCACGGCCTTCTGCTTTCCGGTTCTGACTAAAATATTCCTTTTTGTTCTGAGATGAACAAATAATGAAAGTGTTTTACCAACAATGGCATGCAAGCTCAGACTCTTAGAAACATCGCTTAGCCTCCTCACTAATCGTTTTCAGAGAGGATGGCCAAACACCCTCCACGAGGACGCGACACTTACGGAAGCTGGGAGCTTAGAGCCTAATCCCCAGGCTTGGAGGGAGCAACTTGTTAGGGCGACTGAACCCGTATGAAGCCGACTTGTCAGTGGACTCCTCTGGCAGGTGCTTTCTTGATGGGGCTCTCCCCGCTGGGCATGAACCGTCCTGCTCCCTTGGGCCTAAGACCCTTGAGGCTTGCCTTTGGTGACCCTTCCAGGTCTCCTCAGGCAGAACCTGCTCCCTGCTCTGAGCTTTCACGGTGCCTGGCCAGTATGCTATTTGCCGTACTGTTTTAAGGTTGGAATTTATGAGTCCACTTCCTTTGCTAGCCTGTGAAATCTCTCAGAATCAGGGATTATGTGTTATTTACTTCTGAATTCTTTGGTACCTATTCTGGGCTGGCACAGGTACTTAAGAGTACTTGGGAGCATAATGGGATGAATATAGTTTTATTTCCATGGAGACAAAAATAAAATATTTGGCTTAACAAAACTGTGGGACAGTCATCAATCTGAAAGTCAATTCATAATTTAAAGCAAAAGGAAGATTTTGTATATGTATGGGGCTGAACATATCTGCTGCTAAAATATTGTCTGAAACATGTCTTCCTTGATAAACCAGACAGGGTAGATTTTGACTGGGAGTGTTTAAAACACTGTTTACTAAGGACTGATATGAATCAATCAGGTTGGAGGGACACACACAGTTTAGGAAAAAATTTGGGATCCTTCAATTATAGAAAAATTATTTTAGAAGGGAAAATATTTTTTCTTTAAGATCATCCATAAATGTTGTGAAAGCATTATCATCAATGTCAGACCCTAGTGACTTAAATTCCGCAACATTCATCATGATATTTTTATCTATACCCATGAAAGTGTCTATTGTGGACAGGGCTAGAAGTTCTTGAAAAGTTGTCTCAAGACCCAGAGCCCTTTTTTTTTTTCTTTTACGAAGGGCAAGGAGAGGCTCTTGGGGCAGCTGACAGGGAGGACTACATACCCTTGGAGTAAAAGAAACTTTTCGGGTGAAGTGAAAAGAGAAAATTATTTTCCGTGAGTCATCTAAACTAAATTTGGGGGCTGGAGGTGACAGCTGAAGGAGTTTTAAGAGAGCTTCATTGTTGTCACTTCCTCTAGCTTCCTGCCCCCAGACACTTGATGCATCTCATCGGAGGCTCAAGTGCAGGGACATGTTCCTTTGCGAACTTCCATACTGTTATTCCACCTTAACGGGTTTTGGTCCAAACACTGATGAATCAAACGTGGACTGGATTCTTAGTTACTACTTGACGTACCGTTTTCTGTTGCTGACTTCGTGACAGCAAGACAAGAAAAACATATTGAGATTCAAAACAATGGAATGGAAAATAAACAAGTAAGTCTAATGCTCATAATTAGAAAACACCGGTCAAGCAATGGGGAGTAAGTACTATGGAGACATTTATACAAAAGTAAGATGAGGAAGAATTCTACCCTGTTTCTTCCTTGTCCAGGAAGGGGCAGAGTGTTGTGTGCTCTTGTACCTGCTGTGAGTTGATACAGTACTGGGCAGGCCTGCTTGGGACACAGAGGACTTCTTGTATCTTCAGTTGACTTGCAGTAGAAGAGTTGAGCGTCAGCTGGAAGACTTGTGGCCACACTCCTTGGTCACCATTCAGCGTAGCAAGTGTTGCCAGCAAGCTTCCTCCTCGTTGGAAGACCCCGTTGAAATCAAAATCAATAAGGACAATTAAAAACCCAAAGATCCCCAACCAATAAAAATCCTTACATATATTTATTTTGTTTCAAATAGGTAAACTTCTGCTCAAACGGACAACATTCCTGCTGGATGCCTTTTTGTGGAAGCCTCACAGTTGGAAGACAAAGGATGCACCTGCAGCTTCCCAAAGGACCCTGGGGTAGGGGCACCTCCTGGCTGAGAGAGGGCCCCGCTGGAGTAGACGTGGCAGAACAACCGTGGGGCTGAGTGCTGACATGGGCATGGCTGTGAGGACCTGAGGAGCCACTGGGGCTTGGCCCAGGTATCCAAGGAGTCTGGGTGTTTATGGCCGGTGCTGTCCTCCACGGTCATGCTCCAATAGACTCACTGCTTGGCGGTGCCACCCTTAGGTATTCTGCATTTTCAGCTGTGGGACCCTTAAAGATCCCATTTGGCTTGGCTTCCTTGGGAAAGAAGTCCTGCTGGTAGTCCGGGTTGTCCAGACTAACTTGGTGGCTGCTTGTCTGGGCCCAGTGGGTGGGGCTGCCAAGTACACTGTTGACACAGGTGGTCTGAGTGGTATTGAGATACTCAGGGTTGCCCACTGCAGTGCTGTGGGGATTCTGGTAGTGCAGGTCTCTGCCAGGAGCTGGGTTCAGAGGCTGATTGTGATAGACGGGGTTCTGCACGGAGCCTGCAGGCCTTTTGGGAACAGACTGGTTTATGTATTCTGAAAGTGAAAAAAATCAGAGGTGCAGTAATCAGCAAAGCATCACCCCGGCAATGTAGAATTCTAGGGCTCATTTTGAACTCTGTGAACATCTTCAAGGAGGCAGCTGATGACAGAGGGTGGGGAGACTCGGAGATGATTATCTCATTCTTGCAGCAAAATAAATTGTTTTCTGAAAGCGATGGGCACATGCATCTTTTGCAAATGTAAAGTTCTCAGAGCATAGCCTGCCTTGAGGTGTGTGTGTGAGCAGGTTGGGGGTATCTTGGAATAAAGCTTAGATAATTAAATGTATGTTCACAGATCAAGAATGGAGTCAGGAGAGAGAACAGGAATTGAATCTGTCATATATATGTGTGTGTACACACACACACACACACACACACACACACACACACACACACACCCAGGGTGCCAAAACAATGCATACACATTTTGAGAAAGGAAAAAAATTATATTAAAATTGTAATACTCAATAACAAGTCACGTGTCTGACTTCTGCAATTACAAGAGGTGCTCACAGTGGTTACCATCAGTGTCCAGATACTTCAGATTACAGCAAAAGTCTCTTAACATCTCTTAAAATGTATATACATTTTTTGGCACCCCAGTATAAGACTCATACATACTCACACGTCACACCATGTGTGCATATGTACATATATACACGTATACGTTTATGGTTTGCTTCATATCCTAGAAGATCTGCAGATTCATTCTTAAAACAAGCCAGAGTAAACAACCCAGACACCATAAGACTTCTGCATGCTCAGTTGTTTTGTATTGATCTGCTCCTCGCCCCCTTCCCTGCGTCTGCAAATCACCCACAGTCTGGATCCAGAGGTGTCTGGATCAGCTGGAAGAAAGCCCCTGGCTTGGGCACCAGGTGATGAAGACCGACTACTGCCGGATGGGGTGGGGAGGCTGACGGGCATGACTGTTTCCAGAGCAAGCCACTTACCAGGCACTGGGAGGAAGGTGTCATCTATGCTGTCCTCAGTCAAGGCACCAGTGGGGTCTGAGCTGTATCGCTGCAAGAAGCTGTCTTCCTTGGTTGGGCAGCCCTGCAGCTGCAGGAGGAAACAGGCAAAGTTACTCTAGTCAGGGTTGCTCAGACATCAGTGTGGACAAAAGTCGCCTGAGGTCTCCTTGGAACGCAGGTTCTGATGAATAGGGCAAGCAGGGAGTCTGCATTCCTAACCAGCCCCCGGGGGTGCCCGTGCCCCCAGGCCACACCCCAGGGTGAGCAGCAGGGCCTGGCGATGCACCCCACGAGCCTTCTGTGATGACAGCGATGTTCTACGGTCTGCACTTTCACCACGGCAGCCATTAGCCAACGCGGCCACTGCGTGCTTCACTCGTGTGAGGAACTGGATTTTACATTTTATTCCCCTTTAATAATTGGAATTTAAGTTTACATAGCTACATGGGGCTGGTGGCTTCTGTGTTGCACAGTGCAGGTCTAGATCTGGACTTCACTTTGTCAGACAGTCTGCACTTTTCAACACGGCAGCCACTAGCCACACATGGCCACTGCGTGCTTCACATGCATGAGGAACCAGATTTTACATTTTATTCCACTTTAATGATTAAAATTTAAGTTTACATAGCTACATGGGGCTGGTGGCTTCTGTGCTGCACAGTGCAGGTCTAGATCTGGACTTTACTTTGTCAGGCATTGGTATCACCTGTGAGGCTGGCTCAAACACAGATTACTGGGTGCCACCCCAGAGATTCCGAGTCAGTAGGCCTAAGAAGTTGCATTTCTTTTTTGAGTCGGAGTCTCACTCCGTTGTCCAGGCTGGAGTGCAGTGGCTCGCTCACAGCCACCCCAGCATCGACCTGCTGGGCTCTGGTGATCCTTCCACCTCAGCCTTACAAGTAGCTAGAACTACAGGCGCGCACTACCACACCCAGCTAATTTTTGATTTACTGTAGAGATGAAGTCTCGCCAAGTTGCCCAGGCTGGTCTCAAACCCACGGGCTCAGGCAATCCACTTGCCTCGGCCTCCCAAAGTGCTGGGATGACAAGCTAAGCAACTGAGTCTGGCAGGAAGTTGCATTTTGAACAGGCTGCTAGGTGCTGCTGCTCCTGTTCCTCAAGCCATGCTCTGAATGGCGCCATGATGAGGACAGCTACCTACTGCTGGCCTTAGGGAAGGGTCGAGGAAGCCATGCAGGGGAGGACTCAAGCAGGAAGAAAAGTCAGGATTATTCGGGTCAAGACAGTCATTTTCTATGTGACACAGAGCTGTTAATTTTGGTGTGTAAGGTGTCCATACATACCCCGTTTCTATTGAGGCAAGCCACCGTGGGATTGTTGCTGGTAGCACTCTGCAGAAGAAACAGACATTGCTCACAGGGTGTGGCACATACCCCCACTTCCCCAACGCAGGAGGGGGTCTCAGAGAGGGAGCACATGGAAGGGACTTCGTTTTGTCTTAATCATTAACTTGAAAATCTAGGCTTAGCGATAATTCTGCTCCATGATGAACCTCAAAGGCTACCTTTGATGAAGCTCAAAGTCGTTGCGGTACAGCAAAATGATCGATACACTTACTTGAGTCACTGACTCTGGCTTTTCCATTTGCTTAAAACAGACATTGTCTCTGTGTGAGTCCTACGAGACGGTTGTCATTTTCTCTGAGATTCAATTTATGTGAACCCGCTTGAGAGAGAGTGCGCTCAGGTGGGGAGTGCTTACCAGAGAGCTTAGGAGGGGCGTCCGTGATGTGGAGGGGCTGCTGAAGAAGCCCTGCTGCGGGACCAGGTACTCGTCGGCATCCACCACGTCGTCCATGTCTTCTTCATCCATCAGGGCACGGTAGAAATTGGAGTCTGTGGGGCTTGGCAGATGCATGCGTTCATCCCCCTGGCGCAGAGATTGTGAGGCGATTAGAAAGGCCGGCAGAGATGCTATTCCCCATCTTGGCTCTGGGAGCAGGGGCCTGTGGTCAGTGGTGCCTGCGTGTTTGCCTGATTTTGTTCCAGTAAAAGCCCCCTGGCTCTCTGAAGGATAGCTCTGTATGGACGTCCCCGCATAAAATGCCAGCAGCTTCAGAGGGACAGACAGGGAAGAAGCGCCACTTGCTGGGTGTGCTTGGTGCTGCGAGGGACGGGCAGCGCTTTGCACAGGTCACGCTGACTCCTGCGACAGCCCCGTGAGCCGGGTTTTGGCATTCCCACAGTGTGGAGTGAGACAGGCTGATAGGCAGCCTGGGCAATATGGGGAGAGGGGATCAGGGACGAGAAGCCAGGTTTGCCTGGCACCACAGCCCCGGCTCTTGGTGAGCTGGGCTTTGGCTAACTGAAACGTGAAGATGACGCAGGGACTGAGTGTGGAATGCTGTGTGTGAGGAGACGCGTTCACCAGGGAGGGTGGAAGGAGCTGGGTGGGCACCGCTCTCGGGCCCCACATATTTCAAACGTGGCTTGTGCCTTGACAGAGGCTTGCTCTGACGCGCCGAAGTTTTTAGTGATGTGATCCAGGACACAGGGAGGCTTGGCATAAGACAGAGCACTATGACATCCTTTACTCATCAGAAGACTTTTCCCGATGGAAGGGCAGACTAGGGTCTGTACCTGAATGACAAGGTAGCGTTGGGGGTCTCGGGCCATTTTGGAGAATTCGAGGATCAACTCTCGAAACTTTGGGCGACTGTCTGCATCTATCATCCAGCCTGGAGAAGGAATGAGGAAAGACATTGCAGTTAAAACCCTGGAAGAAATGTTGAAGATGGTACTGTTTAAAGAGGGCATTGGCTATGCAGCTTTTCCAGACGAAGAAAGGATGAAGAAACTGAATCTTAGGGATAGACTTTTCTGTCTTGGCCAACTAGTACTGGCACTTCTAACGACGACCCTGATCGCACCATAGATGTGAATCGGAATAACAATGACATCCTCTGTTTTTTCCACACCCACTCTTTTTTTTTCTTTTTCTCTTTTTTCTTTTTCTTTTTTTTTGTTGAATTGGAGTCTCACTCTGTCACCCAGACTGGAGTGCAGTGGCCGCTCCCGGCCACTGCAGCCTCGACCTGCTGGGCTCTGGCGATCCTTCCGCCTCAGCCTTTCAAGTAGCTGGAACTACAGGCGCGTGCTACCATGCCCGGC